>PVJD01002677.1:0-192654 GCA_004026545.1 Mormoops blainvillei | reverse complement strand
AGCTTGAGCTTTATTAAGTGATTTCTCCCTGGGTTGGGAAATATATCGTTGGGCTGTGTCAGAGAACTCTAGAGTGTACTTGGACCGTCCACCTAGGACTGTTTTTAAAAATATAACAACAACAATAGAAACAGAAGTTACGCTACAAATGTAATGTTAACCTGGATTCCTTTGATGGCACCAGGGCCTTCCAAAGGCCGTAGGGAAAAGAAAATTAAACCAATGCTCATAACTAGAGCTGGATATATCAAATGCAGTATTTACTACAGTATATTAATTTTACATCAGTTTACTTATTTATTAGGATTCTTCAAGCAAATCTTAAAGTATTTATTTGAAAAATGTTTTAACTCTTCTCTTTTCAAATTCTGTTTATGAAACAACTCAAAGATTGTCTGTCACATAAACTGTAGAGAAACTAAAGTCTCCTAAAGCATAGACCTTTTTAAAATCAAGAAAAAACATTGAAGTTAATTGGTAAAGAATATTTCAGACAACAATTTCTGGTTTTCCTTAAAATTAGTTTTTTTTCTTAATGCAAAATCATTCCTTTCTTACATTTTTGATTAAAATCATTACCTTTATTGAGCTGTTATTTTCTCTAGATTTCAATTTAATGTTTCATTTTAAGCATGTTTCTAAAATTTGTATTAATTATGCAATTTGATTTTCTTTAATGCAGGAAAATAATTTGTGTGATTGAGCATGTGCTTAGAATATCTGGTAAAAAATTATTTCTTTACATAAATTGCGAATTACTTTCTCACTAGTTAGGAGACATCTTGTTCCATAGGATTACATAATTTGTCGGTGGCAAGGGCTGTAGGGTGAAAGCTCAGTGGATTGAGTGCCAACCTGTGAACCAAAGGGTCACTTGTTTGATTCCTAGTCAGGGCACATGCCTGGCTTGCAGGCCAGGTCGCTAGTAGGGGGCCTGCAAGAGGCAACCACACACTGATGTTTCTCTCCCTTTCTCCCTCTCTTCCCCTCTCTCTAAAAAAAGTAAAATAAAGTCTTCTAAAAATTTTTTTTAAAAAGGGAAACAAGCCCTAGGACCCCTGATCGGTTTCGCTTGCTCTTTATTAGGTGCTTTAATGCAATGCTCTACTCTATTGTTTGAGTTTTTAAAATAGAGGTGGCCATGCTAGAATCTTTTCATGTTTCTACCTATAAATTATTAATATGCTATCTTGAATTTTTCTCTTTCTGTACAGCTTCAAGGAAAGACTTGCATCCAACCTTTCCCAGTCTAAAACCCTGAAGTGGTGTTTTATTTTTTATCCTGACACCCTTCTCCGCAGAGTCACTTTGTCCTTTATGCCTCTCTCTCATGTCTCCTTTTTCTCTGAGCTGATTACTTGTCCCCACTCACTGTTTCGTCAAGGCACTTTGTGGAAGTGGATTATACCAGTCCCTGTCCTCATGGCTCTGCTGAATATCCTTTCCAAAGTCTTTAATATTTTACCCAGTCCTCGTCCTCTGTAGTTTTCAAATCAATGACCATCCAGTCCTCCTTGAATATTTATCTTCCCTTGATTTTAGTAATATTGTGCTCCTTTGGTTTTCGTTCTGTCTTCAACCTTGTTGTGTTGTTCCTTCTTTCACAAATTCATTGCGTTTTCTTTCAGTCACTACTAATTGCACACCTGATATGAGTCAGGCACTGTTAGAGCAACTGGGGATGCAGAAGTGGCTGAGAAAGAAAATGCCCAGCTTTCATGGGGCTGCATGCTGGTGGAAAGAGGGAACGTGAATTAGAAAACATATAAATAATATAATTTAAAATGATGGGTGGTTAAATCCTTTGAAAACATATAATGAAGCAATAGCATAGAGATTAACTAGAGCAGGGAGAGCTACTTAGCTGGCCTGGTTGGGAATGTCATCTTTCAGTGGGTTATACTTGACTGAAACCAAAAGAGAGGTTGTCTTACAGAGCCAGAATAAGAGGAATCCTGGAGGAGGGAAGAGCAGGTGTAAAGGCTGACATGAGAATGACAGATCTCAAAAGAACAGTTTCCAATTTGTGCTGGAAAATAGATTGAGGCAATGGGAAGTGAAAAGATGGAGACAATGAACGTAATTTCTTTCCAAAAGTTGGCTCTAAAATGTAATAGAGATACATGGTTTCTTAAAACTAGCACACTCACAAGCTACAGAGATTGATTCTGGACTGAGGGAGACACAAATGATGTGAGAGGGGGTGGTAATTGTAGCAGAAAATACCTGCAGTGTAGGTACCCTTGACTCCCTCCTCTCTCTTTCATACTCGTCATTCTCCTACAGCCTCATAGTTAACTCTCTTCTGGCCAGGTTTTAATACCATCTTCCCTCCCAAGCCTTTTGCATCCTGTGTATGCTATTTCATATTAGTGGCATCACCATTCTCTTTTTTTACTTATGATCCAAGCTCTATAAGGATATTTGGTTATTCCCTTTCATTATTTAGTCAAGATCTCTTTCCATTGCTCCCTACAAATTCTCAATAGTTAAGACCTTTGTCATTTATGTCACATCTGTCTCCTTTTCCTAATGGTATGGAAACTTCCTTGGTTTGGGCTTTCATTACTTCTGTCCTGGACAACTGTATAAATGGCTCTGCCTTACTCTGGTATTTAGTTCTCCAGACCATTTATATATTGATACCAGATAGCTTAATTAAAAGACTTCAACAACTTCAAGCTTGCTAGAGACTCAAGCACAGACTTCCTAGCATGGCAATTAAAATCCTCCATGTTCTTTCCACACAAACCCCAGGAACAAGTGAGCCACTCACTCTCCGTTGTACCATGTTTTTTACTTCTGGGCTTTTCAAGCTATTCTTAACTACTCTCACCCTTATCCTCCCAAGTGTTGGTTCCTCCCAGTTGAAAGAATTTTATCACCTTCATCTCATAGCATATTATTCCAAAACACATCATATTCTTCCTTGCCTTTTAGGTAATTATTTGTATATATTTTCTTTTCCATTCATTCCTTGGGAGTAGAGCCTATGTAATATTTATCGTTATACAACCCTAAACAATAAACATGATGGCTAAATTAAGCCTTTGTTGATTGACTGGGCCATCTTAATCACTCTCTTTGCCTCCAGTGTCTGTACCCTGGACCAACTGGATATCCCTACATATCGTATACTGCAGCTATGTAACCAGCAGGTATTTAAAAATACTCAATGTATGACCCTGGCTGGTGTGGCTCAGTGGATTGAGTGCCAGCCCACAAACCAAAGGGTCGCTGGTTTGATTCTCAGTTAGGGCACATGCCTGAATTGTGGGACAGGTCCCCAATAGGGGGCACATGAGAGGCAACCACACATTGATGTTTCTCTCCCTCTCTTTCTACCTCCCTACCCCTCTCTCTAAAAATAAATAAATAAAATCTTTAAAAAATACTCAGTGTATGATTCTTTTTTACACACCCAACCCCTCCTTTATTGACTATCCCTTGTAAGGTTATAACTGTAATTAATGACATTACCATCTCTCCACAGCCTAAACTAGAATATTCTCAAGCACTTCAGCTGAGTCAGTTACTACATTTGCTTGATTTCATTTTTTTCAAGTTTCTGGAATCTTCTCTTTCCTTTGTCTCCCCTCTACCATTGAGGGAAGCCCAAGTTTAGAACTCACAAAATAGGGTTTCATCACATATCATTTATAGCTTCCCATAAGTTTTGTGTTAACTGCGTTTTGTGGACCCTGAGGATAGAGATTCATTTGATTTGAATCCCGAGAAGGAATTTACCTGCTGAGATGGACTCCCATGGTCAGTTAAAAGCCAAAATTTTGTGAATAATAAGTCTCATGGCCACTTGCTGACAGGGGCTCCTCAGGTACTCTCAGACAGAATTCTAGGCTTCCCTCACTATGCCCCACTTGTTTACACCTTGTTTGGGTCAGCCACTGCAGGGAAACCCTGTGTTGGTCTCTCTCTCAATCTCTTTCTTTAGATTTTATTTATTTTTAGAGAGAAGGAAGGGATGGAGAAAGAAATGGAGAGAGAAATCAATGTGAGAGAGAAACTGATCCATTGCGACTTACACACGCCCTGACTGGGGACCAAATCCGAAATCTAGGCACGTGCCCTGACTGGGAATCGAACTGGTGACCTTTTGCTTTGTGGATGATGGCCAACCAATTTAGCCACACTATCCAGGACATGGATTTCTGCCCCATTCCATCTTTCTGCCAATGGATTGAGACCTGCCCCATTCAATTTGAATTGCATACTTTGGATACCTTATTTGCATAAAATGGACCTAATTGAGAACCTGGGTGGGAACTTTCACTACAAAAGGTGGCATCCTGTGCTCTGACTCAGTAGTTCAGTCGGTTAGAGCATTGTCCTGCTAAACCAAAGTAGGAGAATCAACCAATGAATATATAAATAAGTAGAACAACAAATTGATGTTTCTCTCTCTGTCTCTGTCTTCCTCTGTCTGTCAAATCAATTGAAAAAATAAAGTTGCTTCTCTTTTTGCTTGGGGAAAACACAGTTATAATTTAGGATGCTGCTTGAAACTGTGTCTCTCAGGCTGCATCTCCTTTTGCTCTGAAAAAATGCTTTTAACTATTACAGTACAACATTAATTTTGGTTTACACTTTCCAGCCTGGTCTCTATACTTCTTTTTCTCACCTGTAAGTGTAGTCACATAATGTCCCTACTTTTCCTGCAGATATATCTTGTACTTATCTATCTCACTGTCTTTGTGTTTCTTCTCTACCTTTTTCTCATCAATGAGACTCCTTCAGCAATCAGATTTATAATCATATTCATTCAGTTCTTCTTGGCTTTGAAGGGTTTTCTTTTTTTTGGTCAATACTATATGTATATGACTTCCAGTAGATTATAAACTCAAAATATTTCCTATTATTCTTTGTTTGACACATGATCTCCATTCCCAGAATCTAGTAGAATGTTAAAAAGATGCCTGTTGATTTGAATTGCCTCCTCATTTTCAATATAATTCTGGACTTAGTATGCCAGAATAATATACAGTCTGTTCTGAAAAAGTCCAACCATTGTTATTTTATCAAGAACGGTTTGCACAGCATTGATGTAACCTGGCAGCCAAGGAGAGTGGACTGGAATGCACATGTGAACAATGATGACTTCACTGTACTAGTCAGTGGGGGCTGTAGACACCACTGAGTGAGTACGTGTACTGTGTGCCCTACACATTCTATTCTGTGTGAGTAGAGCAAAGAATCTCCATCAAATTTTGAGTTAAGATTGAACATCCCTCCATAGAAACTAGTAGATGATGATTCAGAAGACTGCAGCTCTGGGCAGCTGGTGATTGGCAGCTTCATCACGACAATGAGCCTGCTCATGCATCATGGCTCATGCAGAGTTTTTTTTGTTTTGTTTTGTTTTTTGGCAAAACATCAAATCACCCAGGTGACTCAGTCACCCTACAGCCCAGACTTGGCACCCTGTGACTTCCGGCGTTTCCCAAAACTAAAATCACCTTTGAAAGGGAAGAGATTTCAGACCATTAATGAGATTCAGAAAAATACTATGGGGCAACTGTTGGCAACTGGGAGAACTATGTGAGATCCCAAGGTGCCACTTTGAAGGGGACTGATGTGTCATTGTCCAGTATACAATGTTTCTTGTATCTTGCATCTTCTTCAATAAATGTCTCTGTTTTTCACAGTGCATGGCTGGATACCTTCCAGACAGACTTCATATGCTTTTTAAATTGTGTGTTATTTTTAAAATTTAAACAATACCTTTTTATTTACCACATTAATTGCACCAGACGCTTATTCTACACTTTCCCAGTCTGAGTCATTGTGTTTGAGGCAGTTGCTTGTAATGTAATAGTTAGAATATATATCCTCTACTTTAATGGGAAAATGAAAGGATAAAAATGTGTACAACAGGGTCATATGATAGCTTTTACCTATCTTCATGGTCAATTTTGATCCCTGCATAGCTAATCTGATTGATTGTTGCCTCATCAATTAATATGTCTGAAAATTCCAAGTCAATAATACCAATAACAGTTCAGTAATGTCAGTGAGGTGAAGCCTATTTGTATTATATTAGGAATATGATTTAAATAATGTGAAAAAAACAATTCTTGCATTTTTTGTCTTCAGCAGGTCTGTGGGTTATAGGTAATACATCTGAAGCAGTTATGTGTTGGTAAAGGTGATGTGATTTACAAAAGTACACTATTAGGCACTGGTGTCAGAGGACAAAGGCGACATCGGCTTCACGGGCTTTCTGTGTTGTAGAAGGAAAGAAACCTTGCCCGTCATTATATGCAAAAGAACATTATTCAGTGCATAGAATGGCCATATTAAGGTCTACACATCAATGGGGATTTATTGTATTTCAAATTTTAATAAAATAAAAGCATAATATGTTTGCATCACTATCCCATGTTAAGTATACCTGCACATCACTATTTTAAATAATATTTAAGAATTCAAACCAAGTTTTAAACAAGTGTTTATACAAATTTTTATGTTTTAAAGTAATGTAAATGATCAGTGTTTGTATTAGAGGAAAACTGTGAACAATTAATTCTTATTCTTTAACTTAATTTTTTTTCAAGGAAAACAATACTTAAACTAAAATTCATTTGACTCTTAAAATCTATGTAGAAGACAAGATAAATCTTGAATCCTTTTAGCATATAAATACATGTATAAGTTAATATTTTCACAGTTTAAAAATATGCATACTACACTTGTGTTTCTATTTTGATAAGTAATTTTAAAAACAACATTGGGGTGTATGAATATTTCTCAAGCAAGCCCTTGTATTTTACAGTCATATTAGTTCCGAGTTTGTCATTTGCTTCTCACAGCCTAACTAGGGAGCAGACCATTAGCTTTGCTGGAGTTTCAGGACCTTAGGCTTTTGCCTTTCGAAATTAAATATTTAATATTGCTTTGCCTGGGCCGGCTTTGAACAGGATCCTTCTTCATTCCAGGGCAATGTCAAAATTCATGGAAGAGCACCACTTCATAATGTCTGTTGAAATCAAACTTGACTCATCTCCCCTCCCTTTTCTCACTCTGCCCTTGGGATTGTGGCATCATTACCATGTCAGAACCCCTAGGGTTGTTGTTTATGTTAAAACGAAGTGAGACTCAGTCCTAGAAGAGAGCAGTCAAATACCTAGTACTAATCAGGCCTGGATATCTGTTATCACTTTTCAGGCAGTGGAATTATTCTGGCTTCAGATATTATACTGTAGTTATTTAATGTGAATGTGGACACAGAAGAATGTAATTAGGTGAATCCCAGAGACAATCTGCTTTTTAGAGCATTCTTTGAAATGAAAGATGCATCTATTTAAAGGTTATCTGGCATATGAAAGGGGCATTTATCCCCCAAGGAGAGAAGAGAACTACTTAAAAGGAGTAAGATTTTTATTACTATTTTTCAATTAAATGTTGCAATCTTTTTATCCTTTTTCCTTTTGTAATTTTCATGTTGACCTATGTAAGTGCTTTGTCTGTGTAACATTCATTCTTTCTAGGCAAGTCATCAGATGGGACAAGTTTATTGAAGAAGAAACAGAATTAAAAATTCAATGACAAAGGTTCAAATAGTGTCTATTTAGAGCTTATCTTCTTAATGTCAGAGCTTTCACCGTTATTGGTTGGGGACTTTTGGGATTGGTTCCTTCATGCTTAGGTGGATGATGTCAGCATCAAGGAAGGAAGTGACCTTATTTTAATTCTGGGGGTTTCTGGTAATTGCATGGATTTCAGCATTATGCATATTTTTTTCACTGTAATGTTCAAAAGTAATGGATTTTTGTGATTGAAGTATTTGAATTAGAAAAGACAGAATAGCCCAGTCAAGTAAAATAGAAGGGGCTGCTATTGTATTTTCTCCAAAAAAAATGACCAATGGGGAAAAAATGACTGTATCATACTTGGATAGATAATTTATTATGATGATGATGGTAAACAACATTTAAATAAGCTTTATTAAACTATACAACATATTTGGGAGAAAAATATTTTACATAAAATAATGACTAGACATGAAAAACAGAATAGTATAAGTATTATTTCTTTTTAATTTCTAAAACTGAAGAAATGTTATATGATCTAGAAGTCCTTATGTAGCTCTAAAATCTTATAAATTCAATAACAGAATTATTATTAGAAAAAAAAGACATTAATGGTGCAAATAGAATTTACCTAAATGTAAAATATGCACTTGAACCAATGATACTTTGAAATATTCTTTTTTAGCCCAATACCCAGAACTTGTGATATTCTGTATTAGCAAAAGAATCAATTCAATTAGATACAAAACAGAAAGTCTCAGAGATTTAAGAATATTTATTTAAAAATTTTTCTGTCATTTTTTTCTGCCAAAAATAAAATGTAATTCAAAAACATTAATTTGAATAATTAAACTTCTTTCTGGAAGAATAATCTGGTATTAGCATTCTGTACCTTTTTTGAGAAAACTTGTTCTGTAAACAACATCCACTGCACTATTACTACTTTTCCTTTTGCAAATTCTATTAAGAATAATTATGACTTAAAAATTTCTTAATAATTTTCTTTTTAAATTAATATGAATTTTAATAAAAATATTTCAGTGAAGAACATTGACAGTATTTCTAAATATTTGTTTTTAATTTTTTCTTTAGCCATATTTACTAATTTTCTTTTTTTGAGATATATTTTATTTAGTAGACTGAGCTAGTTGTCTATTACTCATTATATCATAATTTTTATTTCTTTCTAAAGAAAATTTGTTTAGCTTTGGTGCTTTTTAGGCAAACAGGCCACCGTAGTCCGCAACAGATTCTTTTTGCCCATGTGTGTTCAGTATGCACTGTGTGCATTGCAGAGTATTCTAGTGACATACACTTTCACCTTAGAATAACCCCATTTGCTGTTCTCCCTGCAGATAGAGGAGGTAGTTGATAATCTGAGAAGGTCCATAAGTTTCCTAGTATCCCTAAAATGTATAGTTTTAAATTAAAAATTTATATTTCTTTATTTATTTTACTTTAGGTAATAGTGATATATCTACAGAAGATGACCTATTAACCTCTACCCAGATGGAACAAGGAAAATGAGAGCTGAATGGATGTATTTAGGGAAACTATAGAATATAACTTTACATGGTTTCCCAGTCCTCAAATGAAATAACAAGCAAACAAAAACAACCAAAAATGATCACCAGACTAGTAATTTCAAATTTCACCTTTGTCTCTATTCACAAATGTTCTTTGATTTTTTTTTTTTTTTGGTCTGATTACTAGCTAAGAGGTCAGGGATGGTTAACAGATCTAAAAATTCAAACGAAAATATTTTACAAACTCCATGTAAGCATATCTTGCTAAACAGTTTCGATGTGTGAGTAAATAGAGTGCTTCTATTTTATATATAAATCTCTGTACTTTTTACATACTTGTTCATTTGTGCATCAACCAGCATTTTATAGACAGATGCATTCACCAAACTCTATACTGGTTGTCAAAGATAGTAATACTAAAATATCAAAGTCTGGATGAGGTGAATTATGCAGGAAGTTCTGTGTATTTCTAAGTCAAATTTTAACTGTAGAAACCCTCTAAGTTTGGTAAAATAGAAGCACTGTAAATGTTTTAATTGTACTAACAAAATAATATCTCATCTTTCTATTTCTAATTTTGACTCAAACCATAAAGTGTACAAATCAAAAAGTATAACTATAATAAGAAAATAGCTAAATTTCATTTTGGTTTTCTTGTTTCATTCAAATTCAGCATTTGGTGCTTAATGATAACACTACTTTCATTAAAACTTTACATTTTAGATGCCTTTCTATAGCGTGTTGACAGAAATGGTACTAGTAAACAAACAGTAAGTGCCATCCATTTGACTTTCATAGGAGTAAAGGTAAAACATCACAGATCCTAATTGGCAGAGGAGAAAACTGAGGTACAGACAAGTGAAGTCCGGTGGCAGCCTCACACAGGAAATAAATAGTGGTTAAGCTAGTATAAAACTATCAATCTTCTGACCTCTAATTTGGGGCTTTCCACACTGAAGTATGATTAATCAATACCAGGAAGCAAACTAAGTATCAAGAAAAGATCATCCATCTGTATCAGTCTTTCCTACATGTGGTTGGAATCTAAAATACCAAGTGCATATGGAGTCTAACTCAGAAACTTGCCCTATTTTAGTGAACAGTCTTTTCTTTATCGTTATCAGGAGATTTGATGATAAACACAGGCATTTACCAAGCCCAAATTTGTGAAGTACTTTGTAGATATTTTGTTAGTAGGTGGAAAATAAGAACTTTCTTCAAGCAACTTATTTTGATTTTCTTTTATTTTTACAATAAGAGCACTCAAATCTGTGCTGAAATATAGATTGCCTTATGGATTGCAGTTGGCAGCGGCTGTTAGTGCTAAAGATTCACACATTTCAAGCAAGATCGGATACATTTATATGTGTGTCAGAAAAAAATGTAGAATATAAGAACTTAAAATGTAACCAAAAGGCAAAATTATGGCATTTGGCTAAAGAGATAACAGTAGTAATCCTTCCCTGTCAAAGTTTTTTCTACAGCTTAGTTTTCTAACCAAACTTTTGGCAGACAAAAACTTTTTTTGTGGGATATATTCTATTTCAAAATCTTTGACTGAAAAGGAAGATAATCATGTAGATAAAGCGATTGAAATCTAAAGTATGGGAAGGTACTTTGTGGAGAAGCAAACATTCCCTTGATGTTATTACCCAGAATATATTCTTTTTTGCAGTTTACTAAAATAATTTCTTCAGTGACTGGGAATTTCCTTTGCATCCAGCTTTGCTGTAGATAGGGTATCGTATCAACAGTGACGTGGCTTGTTTACAGGAGGGTGGTATAAACAGCAAATGTTCTCCCTTAAAACAGCTTTCTTGTTGAACTTCAACAGAAAAGGGAGAATAAATGTAGAAGGAAGAACAGAAGGAGATAGTGTTTAACATGTAGAGAAAAATCTGAGGCGGAAGAGAGAGTAACTGATGGGATCTTTCTGTTTGCGTTTTTAAAAAAAATTATTAACAAGTCTGCTGCCTTCTTTTTCATATCTAATGAAGGGCCTTCAAATTGTTTGTGGTCTTGAATTCGAAAGGTTTTATATGGCTTATTATAATGTACCTTAATATTTTAAGATGTTACATGTTTTGAAATTATTTAAATGAAAGAACACCAAATGGGGAGGGTGAGAGAGGGAGAGAGAGATTGCATGGCAACCTGCTCCAACCTTTCTTAAGATGTTTCTGATCTAAGATGTTGCAACAGACATTCTGAAAGAATTCTAGTTGTAGCAAAGCCCTTCCCATCTTTTTGATCTTGTGTTAACCTTATTTCTCTTTCTCAATGATAATGATGGTTTACATAACATATTTCAGATTGTGTCTGACTTTATGCAAAATATTAATTTGCTTCTTGCATAAGAACTATCATTTAGGACAATAGAACTGGGTAAAAATAAGTAGGTGAAGTTTTAGCCGTTGAATCATTATTTGGATCATGGGTGCTAACTGTACCCTGGTGCTGATTACAGACCCACTTGATCGTTATTCCTAGGACCTGGCGGTTCAGTTCCGCAGACATTAGTGCATGAAAGAAAATCATCTGTCTAAAAGGGAGTGAATATTCTGGATACAGTGTCATGGCTTTGCTAGTCCAGTCTCCTTCAGGTTCCTTGGGAGATGCGTTTCTGCTCTGTGAATTTGTGGAGCAATCAAAGGTGCATAATTCATGGTTTTTGTCATTAACATACTTGAGAATGAACCTAGCATTGTTGCTTACTGTCAAGGTCGTGGCCTTGCACTAGTGATTTAAACTCTCTAAATCTCTGTTTTCTAATCTCTAACACTAGTCTAGTATTGCTTCTTTTATATAAATGTGTTAATATTAAATAATGCATTAAAAGTTGTTTAGATATTACTAACACCAAGGTAAATGCCAGTTGTCATTGTCATGTGGAATGAGTCACAGATGTTTTCCCAGCATTTCACTCAAAGCCTGGTCCCTACACCCTAGCTTCAAGCTCCTTCAAAATAAGAACCAGATTCTGAAATACTGTTGCATTTTTATATACAGAATATACACATTTTGGGACTCGGAGTTTGGATTGCCTCTTGTTATCGAGTATCCAAATTAGTTGGAGCCATAATTGTAAAACAGTGAAAAAACAGTAGCGATTGCATCATTATGAAATGTGTAATTGGCCATGCCTTTAAAAAAAAAACAAAAAAAAGCAAAAAACAAACAAAAAACACTTATTGAGCCCTGGCCGGTATAGCTCAGTGGATTGAGTGTCAACCTACGAACTGAAGGATCGCCGGTTCAATTCCCGAGTCAGGACACATGTCTAGGTTGCGGGCCAGGTCCCCAGTAGGGGGTGCGCGAGAGGCCATCACTGATGTGTCTCTCCCTCTCTTTCTCCCTCCTTTCTCCTCTGTCTAAAAATAAAATAAATAAAATCTTAAAAAAAAAATTGAGTCCCAGTAGGTATGGGGTATTGTAAGTTATATAAGAATAAATAAATAAGGGCTCCTTTTCCCCATAAAGGCAACCTAGTAGAATAAAAATATATTCCTAGTTGAGGAAATTAATTAACACCTGAGGCAGAGTAAATAAGTGAAGTGCTAAACAGATGAACAAGACACATATGTAAGAAATTAGAAAGAAGAGTGATTGCTTATGATATTGTGGGGGAACAGGGTGGATATCAACCAATGGTGGTGAAAATTAAACTCTTAGACCTAGGTAGGACTGTAATAATTTGAGCGATAGAAACACAAATATGAAAATGTATGGCATGCACCAAGGGAATGATCCATAAATATCACTAGGTTTGCCTACGGAGCTGTTAGTGGATGGATGGGGGGATGTTAAATTATAGAGTGAGAGATATTTCATAATTTTTTCTTATTCTTATTACCAGATATTGATGGAAATGTTTTTGGAAATTTTAACTTACATACATGTGTACAAATGAATAGCTAATTTTAATCAAAGAAGGAAAAGGCTATTGGACTAATTTTACTTAGTTTATAAAACAAATATGTTTCTATTTTTTATTTAAAATGATGAGGATGGTGGCTAAAAATAAAACGAACCAAGTTTTATGCATGTTGCATTTTAACAAGTTGGATGTCTCATTGGAATGCACTTCCTTCTTGCTCCACATTTATTTTTGGAATTTAATAAGGTGCCTGTCATATCTGCCTCAAGGCTAAAAAACATCATGGGGGGAGAAATCCAAAGTACTGTCATGTTTGAGTGACATGGAACCAATCTTATTTTATTTGCTTTTCATGGGGAGGTGGCTGAAATTAGCTGGCCGCACTTCTGAAAAGCCGTCGCTATACCATCTGTTCTAAAGGCCTTGCGCTGGTTAACTGGTAATGACATTGCCCAGTGACATTTGTCAGGTATATTCGGCTGAGAAAACCAGTAGAGGATTTTCATTAAAAAATTAGTTTTGTGCATTTTACCGCAAAGCTCATTCTCATGATAGATTCCGGTACAGTGCCACATATTTCCAGAAGTGGGTCTCATTACCTGAGAAACTTGGGAAGGTAATCACTTCTTTATTTCTTCTTTGTGCTCTCAGAGCAAATAATTAACATACTGAATCATTTAGCTCAACTCTCCATAGGATGAGGCTGTGTGAATACAATGGGGACATCAGAGAAACTGTGGCAAACAAGTATGGCTTCTGATTTTCATTCAGGGTGAGGGAAAAACTGCCATGTGCTGCGTTTTTCTTGATAGGATATAAATGAAACCATAATATTTAAAAAAAATTAAGTACGACCCAGTATCAGAGAATTATCCTGCTATCGCTTGGTGATTTATCAAATTGTAAATTGTGATTAGCTGAATGACCTGTCTGAAGCATAAAAATAAATGGTATACCATTCAATAGGTATGTTGTTGTAATGAAAAATCAGCTCTGTGAACATTTTGCTAATTGAATCAGAGTTAAGGTCCAGTTTTTAGTAATTACCATGGGAAGATAGTTAAATAATATGAACTTAGAACATGTAACTATAGTAATGGTAGTTCAAACAATATAGACACTGAATAAAGTCAATGGTTTGTGGCTAGACATCTCTTCCTACTTTCATAATTTGGAATTTCTTGCCTCTTGGGTAAACAATAAAGGAGTAATGAATTGAAACCATTTTCCCATGACTTTGTGCCTTCTTGGGCACAAAGAGAGATCCATGAATTTTTCCCTGAATCCCAAAAGACCCCTGAGTTAGGATCAAGAATTGAGTTTGGCTTCAAACTACCAAGTGTCTATACAGGTGAGTATTTGTAGGGTAAAGAAGGGAGGAAGGAAGCAATGTAGGAAAATTTAACCCTGAGATTTTGTGGCTACACTTATTCTATTCCCAACTGTATGGGCTGGATCAATCCTTAGTAGTATGAGAGATCATTTAGTAGTAAGGCCAGGTCTACACCATGAGCTATTGAGTCACCATGTAAGACATAAATGTGAAATATGAGATAGCAAAATGAGCTCTGCCCAAAGTCAAAGATGCTCCCACGTGGCATTTTCAAGGCAATGTGAATCATAAGATGTCAACTGTCTATTGCTGTGTTGGCTCTCAAAATTTTATTTTCCTTTCTAATGAAATCCCAAGGCAATATTGTATAGATTCCCTAAAATATTCTTAAAGCTATGAAGAAAGCTGTTCAGCACTTTTTTTGGTAAACAATGACTTTATTTAAATAAATGGCATTTCTTGGACAGAATATACCTCTTGATTATAGCTACACTTTATCTTATTTTATACAACATATCTCTTGGGGGTATATTTTTTGAGTCAAAAACACAGGAAGATTTATTGGCTGTTTGAAATAAATGTTTATTTGGTTTCCCAAGAACTTATTGCTTAACGGGTCACTGACAAATGGTGCTGAAAGTTGAAAGACGGTGGGGTGGACTCCATTCAATTTAATGAAAGATGTAAGGGAAACCCTGTTGAAGAAAAAAAAAATGGAGCACCTTTAAAAAAATTTTACTTTTAGTAAATAATTGCATTTATTATTTTAGTGGTTATCTACCAAGACTTGAATCATTCTGAACAGATTGAAGGCTTTAGTCCACATCTCCAGTTAAGGATTCCATGCTTAGAGCTGCTTTATTTAACTTAAATGTATCACTAACAAATTGCTGTGGAACTGTGCAATGCTGTTCCCAAGAGCAGCTCAGAATAACTCCCAAGGTTTGAGTCTATCCTTTATTCCTGGAGCAAGCAAGAGTAGGTTGTCATGGAGATAGGAGAGAAATCAGCAGACTCTATTTATGTTTTAGGTGAGAATATACTCTTTCTTTTATGAAGTTTGGAATTGGACTATGCTATAGTGGCATTAGACTGAGTGCTTCACAGAGAATACTCTACATGTGGGGCTCGTTTAGGTTTGTTGATGAGAGTAATTCCATATTCACATCTCGAACATGAGACCAGTTGTCATCCCTCAGTCATTCTCTACAAGTACATGGACTTACCTTTATCTCTTTGGTAAGAGTAATTGTTTACTTCTAGAATATTTACTCTATGACCCGAAATTCTGAGTGATAGAATCATCTTCCTTGACAGAAAGGCACTATGCTGACTTTGCAAGGCTTACCGCCTTACTCATTTTCCTTTGGATTTTTCACGGCTTCCCTTAACGTTTCAAAGCATCCAACTGATTGCAGTTTGAATTCCGATCTGTTATGTACTAATCATTTGATGTAAAACAAGTAAAATTATGCCATTAAATTAGTAATAGCACTTAGATTACTCAATAAAATTAGTTTGGGAGATCACTTGAATACAGGTTTTTCTGGGACTTAAGTCCATTCATTTTATTCTCATAAGTGTAAAGGTTCTTTTTCACACCTTTAAAAAAATTTGGAATTAATTTGGAAGAAAAAAGTGCTTTTGCTGGGATACCTGGAAACCACCTTATGATGAAGTGCTCTACTGTGATTTCTCATTGATGTTTATGATCTACAGAGAAATAATCAAAGTTTCACACGTATGAAAGGGCTTGGTGAAAAGCAAAGAATATTAGACAACTTAGCTTTCTGTAAGCAAAGGTTTTGAAGTTTTGAATAGAAATGATTGGTTGATCTTCACATGGTACCTAGCAGTCAGCTTTAATGTTCACATTGCAAGTGATATTTAGTTTTAGCTGAATAATATCATCTATCATATTAGAATGAGGTTGTTAATCTAAATTTTAGAAACTTCAAAATTTTACATTTTATAATTTTGTGGTCCCCAACAGACATAAACATGTGAAACCTAATTTTTCTTATGAATTCATAACTATGATAGTGAAGATAGCAATTATTGTGCTATATCTAGGATCTATATCCATAACCGCATAAAACTAGGAGCTGCCTGTAAAGTTTCTCAGCGTTAGATTTATTGTTTTTTCCTGGTTTTCCAGGTGTAAGTTTTACCTGAGGTGTATTGCTTTTATGGAAGCATTCCAAAGACTTTTTTTTCTGTATGAGAACAGAAAAACTGTGTTATATCATAGCACATTACTATTATACATGCAGGAAATCAATTATAACCCTTAAATATTGCTATTGTATTTTTTAAAGTCATAAGTAAAATGACTAGCCTACTTCAAAACCGCTGTAATATAGACTAGCATATTAATTTTAGGTATGGAAAGGCCTAGAACTGAATTCTATCTTGGCTTTTGGTTGATCTACTTTGTAATATTGGTCAAGTTATTTGACTTCAGCCTCCTTGTCGGGGTAATGGAGGCCCTCAGGCTACCTAAGAAGCTCACTCCGAGGATCCTGTCTGGTCATCGTCAAAGATGCCTGGACTGGACTGTCCCATATTTGGCTTTCAGTAAGGTTACTGCCTCCTTCCATCCTGTCTCTAACATCCTCCTGGTTGAGATGCCTCCTCCTTTCCTCTTCAACATCTGGTCTTCCCTACACCTCCTACTGGAGGCCTGACAGAGCTGGTGCCATATGCCTACAAGCAGCGTATCTGAGAGAATTTGACCATAATCTTAGTGGATTGTTGGCTCTACTTTCAGGTTTAAACTTTTGCAAAATCTCTTCTTAAAAGTCATTTAGTCAAACTAGTCAACACACAGTTTTGTGCAACATTACTGAGCTAATGCACATAAAAAAGTAGCAGAGGCAGACAAAGATCTTTTTCTTGAGAATCGAACATTAAAGCATTAACTGACTGGAACAGGCACTCTCCTTGATATAGTGCCCATTTTGCAATCAAAGGTGATTGGATAGAGAAGATGTGGTACATACAAAAGTCCTGTCCAGAAAGTACCCAGCCATATAATATGAAAAATAGAGACATTTATTGAAGAAGATATAACATACAAGAGACATTTTACACAGGACAATGACACCTCAGTCCCCTTCAAAGTAGGCACCTTGGGATGATCTCCCACAGTTCTCCAAGTCACCATCAACTGCCCCATTGCATTTTCCTGAATCTCATCGATGGCCTTAAATCTCTTTCCTTTCAAATGTGGTTTTAGTTTTGGGAAAAACTAGAAGTTGCAGGGCGCCAAATCTGGGCTGTAAGGGGGCTGAGCCACCTGGGTGATTTGATGTTTCGCCAAAAAGTCTGCACGAGACATGATGGTTGCGTGGGTACATCGTCATTATGAAGCTGCCAATCACCAGTTGCCCACAGCTGCAGCCTTCTGAGTCATCCGAATAGTTTCCACAGAGGAATGTTCAAGCTGAATGCAAAATTTGACCACAGATTTGTTGCTCTACTGGCATATTTTGAATGCAATGGCTACACAGTACACATGCTAACTCCACGGCATCTACTGCCCCCACTGACTAGTACAGTGAAGTTGTCATTGTTCACATATGCACATTCAAGGCCACTATCCTTGGCTGCCCGGTTATACCAATGTTGCACAAACTATTCTTGTTGAATTAACAATGGCTGGACTTTTTCCGGAAAGGCTCTGTATATTCAGTGGACTATTACTCATCCATAAAGAGAATGAAACCTTGCCATTTGCAACAACATGAGTGGACCTAGAGGGTATTATGCAAAGTGAAATAAATCAGACAAAGACAAATACCATATGATTTCACTTACATATGGAATACAAAGTACAAAATAAGTGAACAAACAAAACAGAAGCAAAGTGTTTGTGGTTTGTGCCTACCATATATGTTTATAGCAGTCTTTTTTAAGTTGATGGCTGCTTAAGTTTGAACACATTCTAAAATCACTCCAAATTTTACCTACCCTCCCAATATTTATATTTTTGACATTATTTTTACTTTTGTGTGTGCATTTCTGTGTGTCCCTTAGTTTTTGTTGTAATTATACATGACCTTCCTACTTTTACCTTGTAACCTTTGTATGGGTTTTATAGTTGGTTGATCCACTGCTTTTATTGTGTATTTCCCTTTTTCACTGAGAATCGTTTTCTGTATTTTTATTCATATATCTTACCTTTTCTTCTTAAAGAAGTCCTTTTAACATTTCTTGTAATACTGGTTTAGTGGCGATGAACTTTTTTTAGTTTTTTCTTGTCTGGGAAACTCTTTATCTCTTCTTTGATTCTAAAATTAATCTTGGTTGTAGGTCCTTGTTTTTTATCCCTTTGTATGTTTTATGTCAATCCCTTATGGCCAGCAGGCAAGGTTTCAGTTGAAAAATCAGCAGTCTTATGGGAATTTCCTTGTAGGTAACTAGCTACTTTTCTCTTGCTACTTTCGAGATTCTCTCTTTGTCTTTAACCTTTCATCTTTTAATAATGATGTGCCCTAGTTTTAGCCTCTTTGGGTTCACCTTGTTTGAGACTCTATACCATTCCTGGTTTGTATGGCTGCTTTCTTCACCAGGTTAGGGAAGCTTTTTGTCATTAATCCTTGAGATAGGTTTTCAATTCCTTGCTCTCTCTCTGTTCTTCTTCTGGTACCCCTATAATGTCAATATTAATATGCTTAATGTTGACACAGGGGTGTCTTACACTATCCTCATGTTTTTAATTTTTTTTTTGCTTTGCTGTTTCTGCTGTATTTATCTCTCTTGTCTCTTGTCTTTTAAATGACTGATTTGATCCTCTGCTTTTTCTAATCTACTGTTGATTTCCTCTAACGTATTCTTGATTTTTAGTTATTGTATTCACTTCTGATGGTTCTTTTTTATGTTTTCTATTTTAACTTTTAAGTCTTATATCTGTTTGTTGAAGTTCTCACTAAGTTCATAAATTCTACTTTTATGTTAACTGAGCATCCTTACAATCAGTATTTTGAACTCTGCATTTGGTAGATTTCTTATCTCTATCTTGTTTAGTCCCTTTCTTGGAGTTTTGTTCTATTTTTTCATTTGAGATGTTTTCTTCATGACCTCCTCATGTTGGCTGCCTCCCTGTATTTGTTTCTGTGTATTTGGGAGATCTGCCATTTCTCCTGGTTTTGGCAGAGTGGCATTATGTAGTAGTTTTCTGTGGAGCCCAGTGGTGCAGGCCTCCTGGTCATTTGAGCCAGGTGTTCCAGGTGTATTCCTTATGTGAGTTGCGTGTGTCCTCTCATTATGTAGTTGAGCCTTAATGACTGTTGGCACATCAGTGGGTGGGATTGACCCTCAGGCTGACTGGCTGTGATGAATGGCTGTGACTACAGCAGACAAGCTGTTTTGTGAGGGCTGATCGCATAGAGTGGGATTTGCTTTAGCAGGGCTTTGGTATCTGCTAAGTTCATCCTTAGTGTATATCATTTGCAGAGTTAGTTGTGCTCTGCACTGTGCGCTGGTGTGGTCTGATACCTGCCACTGGGTGTGTTGGTTCTGGGACCTCACAGGAGGAGCTCCAGGCAGGCCAAGGCCAATTGATGCCTGCGCCTGGCTTGAGGTTCACTTGGTAGGATCTACAAAGTGATCTACATTAAGTTCCCACCTGTCCTAAGCTGTGACCTGAGGCTGCCTTGTTTGGAGCCATTTAGCAAGAGGTATGGTGCATACTAAGGCCGGACACTGATTGTCTGGGGTGTGTACGGTTTTGAGAGATTTTAGGAAAGTCTGCAGTGTGAGCTGCTACAGGCCGTTTACATGAAAAATCTACTGGAAGTGGTCCTGGCTGGGTGTGTGAGTTAGTTGGGCAATGCTTTCAGGGAATCTGCAGGTAAGGATGAACGGTGTTTGTGAAGTTAATGGAGAGCTCAGATTTGGTGCCCATCTCTGCCTACCAGCTGGGTGGGGGAAGGCTCAACAAAGAGACCGTATTGTCTGCTAGCACTATTGTCCCTGGGAGAGCTACCCTTTACCTTGCACCTCTAGTCTTTTCTCTGAAGCTAGTTCATTCATTCTCCCTTATGTTCCTTGTGCTTTTTGAGCCACTGCCCCAACACTGGACCTCCTAGACAGTAAGTTCATGAGTAAGTGAATCTGTGTATGTTTGCTCTAAAACTTGCAGAGCCTCAGACTCCAGAAGCCCTCCATATAACTCAGCCATGATCCCCTCTGGATTTTACAGCCAGATGTTATGGTACCTTCTCTTCCCAACACTGGAACCCTGGGCTGGAGGGCCTAGTGTGGGGCTGAGATGCTTCCCTAACCCTAACCTTAATTCCTCCTGAGATACTGCTCGTTTCTTAGCCTCTGCACTCTTGGTATGGGACCTGTTTATTCAGTGTCTCCACCCCTCCTACGAGTCTTGATGTAGCTTCTTATAGAAATTCTCTTTAGCTAGCCTTCAGGTGGTACCCTTGGTGATTGTACTGAACTTTGATTGTAATTTTGAAGTGTTTTTTGGAGAAGAAAAGCACAGCATTTGTATACTCCACTATTTTGAGTGGAAGTCCTCAAAATTTTATTTCAATGATAATATTAGGCAGATTATTGTGTTTTCTAGTAGGTATTTATTAAAGACATATTTAGAAATTAACAGCAAAAACTTATACAAAGAAAATATTACTACAAGTTAAATCAAGTATTTAAATATACTTGTATGAAAGTAGTATTTAAATCAAATTGAGTAGAGAAAAATGATTTCTGTAGAAGTTGCTCTGTAGACATGTGACATAAATCACAGATATAAGTTTAATATTAATTTTATAGCTCTACTAAAAAAAAAAGTCTTCTTAAGTCTTGTTTTTTTAAAAGCTTTAATCTAGTGTCATCAGACTACTGTGAGATATGGGTCCTGACATGAAACAAAGTTTCTCTGGGGAGGAAGAATCAAAATCTAACAGGGCAATGAAAAACATGCAAGGTGATCAATGGTTCTAGATCAGTTTAAAATGATATCAGATTGAAAGACAAATAGTTTATGACTTCACTCATATGTAGAATCTAATGAACAAACTGAACTAACAAGCAAAATGAGGAGAGACTCCTAGATGGAGAGCAGGCTGACAGCAAGTGGAGGGGGTAGTTTAGGGAGTGTAGGGATCGAGCGAAAAAGAAAAAGGACTCATGGACACAGACAACCGTGTGGGGATTGCAGGGGGAGAAGGGGATAGAAGGGGACTAAATGGGGAAAATATACAATAAAAAAGAAGAAGAAGAAGAAATACATAAGTAAAAAGAAGCGTGGCGATGGCCAGAGTGAGGGGGCAGCAAGGGGTGCTGGATAGAGGAGGACAGAGGGTGGGGGAAGTCTGGATAACTGTAATAGTATATAGTGTCAACAACAAAAATTAAGAAAGATAAATAAATAAAACAATAGAAGATTGAGTGTTTTTTTTTCTTTTTTTGCCACTGAGATAGGACAACATTTGTAAGTAGAAGGCCTATGGAATATTATTCCATTCTTAATATTTGGGTTTTAAGAAGATTGTAGTCTTCTATTCACAGATGTGGATTCTAAGCTCTACATATAGATACAGTAGACCAGAATTTATGGTAAATTAATGACGTAGGACCATAAACATACATTGACATTTTGAAAGAATCATAATCTATAATCATTGAAATATATTTTTAAAATAAAAAGGACATATATTAGACATAATTTTGGATATTCTTTTTTGTTTAATCACTTTATTTATGGAGAATTTAGCTAATTCTCTGATATTGTTTAAGAAGATAATGAAAATATTGCTTTGTTTTTTCTTTAAAGACATAATTTTCTACTATTCTAGTGAATAGTGATTGCTATATTGCATCAACGTATTTATATTTTAATTGGATCAATACAAAGGTTAATTTGTATAATGTGGTAAGTGTTGATCGGGGAGTGAAAAGAACACTAAACCTTTGAAGTAGGTTTTCAAAGTTGTAAGTAATTAAATCATTCTTTTCTGACTTTTTGAATGTATAATGATTTTGTCCCTGTTTTCTAATCTGGGAATTAAAATCTGAAAACTAAACTGCCAAAGAGCCTTATCATCTTATGTGATGTTGATGTTGAACACCTTTTAGATCCCTTCGAGCACAGAGAATTGTGCTACTTTCTAAAGTTTGGTTTTTTTATAAGTTGTTTTGTTCTTTATAATCTTTTTGTTGGTTGTCACCATAGAGAGAGAAGTTAAAGCAGTTATGGAATAACATTCCTTAATGTCTGTGTTAAGCACTGATTTCATTTACTTTCTTTAACCCTTATTTCTTTATTGAACCACCATATCCATTTGACAGAAGAGGAAACCCAGGGTCAGTGGGGTTAAGTGTCACGTTCAAAGTCACCCAGCAACGAAGTGGCAAAATAAGAACAAGGTCCCAGATCTTTTGACCCGAGGTCTAATGGCCTTTCCATTAAACATCAATTGCCAAATTTGTGAGTAATAGAAGAAGGCTGTGATATTTTTTTCTTACAAAGAGAAATGCCCTGAAATATAAACGTTATACTGTGCTGTTAAAGGGAGAACTAGAGAAGGTAAGAGTTTTCACTAGAATCCAAAATATCTAGGAGGGTAGAATTTAGATTAACACTGGGGAGATTGAATTTTTAGTAAAAGAAACATACAAATGTGATATTACCAAGTCAAATGTGAATTTGGGGAACCAAGCTCTCCTTGGAGGTTTTGAATTCAAATTAAGTTGTAGAGTCTAAAAGTAGAGAAAACCTTTTTTAAAGGCACATATAAATTCAAAGAAAAGTGTTGGCAAAGCAAATATTTGTGAGAACTAATAAAACAAGCCTAATGTAAACTGTTCCATGCTTTTAAAACATTTCAACTAGTGAGTAGATGTAGTTTAGACAACGGATGTAGTTAAGCCTTATTCTTTGGAGTTCTTAACCATGTGACCACAAATCTATACTGCCACCGTGTGGTTGTATATATATTTCAGAGAGAGGCTCCAGTGAAGATAATTAACCTCTGAAGTATTGAGAAGTAACAAAAGATATCCAGTGGTAGCTAAACTCTTAGTTTCTGAACTCAGAATCCTTCTAGTTTGTGGGAGCACAATATACTTTTTGTAGACTGCCCAAACTCTTACTAAAGCAAATCAGGAGCCCCACAGACGTGGACGAGCAAAGCTATTTTACAGGCATCGCAGGATATAAACCGGGACCAAGAGTAGGATCTAAATTTCTTTTCCGATTCTTTTGTGTTCATAGTGGAAGAAGCCATTCTCTTCTTAAGCAGATCTTAAACACCAACACAGTTTTTATCTGGAAAATACAGTTTAACCCATTCTGTAGAAAGCAGTGAAAAAACAGGCTTGCCAAAGAAAATTCTGTGGCTGTGCGAGAGTGAAAGTCTTCGTTCCTTCTTCACGTTTGTAACTGTGTTCATAAAGCTGGCCAGCAGTGCTTCTGCCTGGAGGTGGAGTGGCTACTGCAGGTGGCGGGCCAGGTTCGTTGTCAGCTCTCATGTTTCTATGAGCTCATTAACCCAGGGGAGCCACCTGATTGTCAACAGTTGATCTAAATTTTGTTTGTATGTAGATAATTTGTCTTTAGGTGCCAGTGATCCTCCTGTTTTACTTGCTCTAGCAGGAATTGGATTAATAGATCAAAATAATAGGGGTGTCAACAGGAGACAGACCGAATGTTCTTTTTATTTTAAAATTTTAGAAATATTAAAAACTTCAATACTTAAGTATTATTCACTTAGATTCTATTTTGTAATGTTGAAGAAATGTTTTGATATATCTTTGCATTAAAAACAAGTCTGTACTAATTATAAATTATGTAATTTGGGAAAATTATTTAACCTATTTCCTTATGTGCATGATGAGGATAATACCAACATCATAAAAATACACAGAGGTCATGGGAGTAAAATGCTAGTGTGTTTCTCAAAAAGAGTGTGGCATGTGTGTACATGGATCCGTGTGTGTGTCTATGTGTTAAATAATAAGCAAAACCATTTTATTCAGCATAAACACCTTGACATCTCATATCTTATTTAACTTAATGATGGTGGGAGGCTTAAACATTAGTACAAAACAAATCTATTGTAAAGTACTTTATTTGTGGAGAACACTTGTGGAGAATGGAGGAAAGGGGAATAAACTAGCCTCATGAGAGCCTTTTGCTGAGAGAAGAGTACAAAACCAAGACTCTCAAGAAACACCAAAACAAACAAACCCTGGCAATGGCTGAGTAAACCAGCCAGCTTTGTCTCAGTGATTTTCATTGTGCACTAGCGATTTCTCAGGCAATTTTTAGAGCCTTCTTGAAACAGGTCTCCAAATTATGCACTAATACACAACTGCTAATGAAAGCCTTCCTAGGCTACAACCTCATTAGCTCTCTCTCACTTTTTTTTTTTTTTTTTTTTTTTTTACTAATCCACAAAGTCTATCCTTGTTGGTGGACACCTGGTGGTCCCCTCCCCTCCCCATATCTCAGCAGAGATGTAATTGCCAAGGAGTGGTGTGAGGTTTCATATTACCTAGATGTGTGGCTTATGCAAACTCTTCCATGTGACGGTCTGTTGTCAATAATTAAGAGCTATCAAAACACTTCATAATCTGAAATGAGGGTCCCTGTGATCCCCAGCTTCTGTTTTATTATTTAAATACACAGAATGCACAAAGTAGACTGGGCCTTGAGCAAGCCATGTAAGAGAAAAGGTTGGCTTTTCAGCAAACAGGATGTAGCCCAAAGGTTATGACAAGGCAGAACAAACACAGCCCAGTGAATAGTCTTTATTGCTGAAAGAGCTTGACAGAGCAGGTGGGATTTTAGAAGCTCTTTTGAATACTGAGATGACTGGAACTAGCAAGATTTAATTAACAAGCTGTTGTGGTCAAATGCAGAGACCATGAAAATGGGCATGCATTTTGGACTTAAGTAGGGGGAGCAAAACGTGTTTCAAACAGAATGATTGCTAGAAATAGTAAAAGATTGCTATATATTGATTTAAAGAAATGAAAAGTGTTAATTTTTAGATAAACAATTTCTCAGTAAAAATTAAGACCATTGGAGTCTGTGTGTAAACAATGAAAAACCCTTGGTAAAAAATGGTTCAACTTCTGTTTTCAGCGACATTAGCTTAGCCTAGGCTCGACTACCTAACTAATCTGAGTATTTGGACAGAATTCAGGGCTATTAAGGTTTTCTAATTTCAGTTTATGACACGGGATGTCAATGGTGTAATTGAAGTTATTGTTACCAGTATTTTCAGATTAGATTATAGGCTAAGACACAATGATACATATTGAGGAGAAACAATGTATAATAAGGAACAATACCATAAAAATCTTTTCATAATAATATTTTAGGATAATTTATTTGAATCTCTTTAAAATAAAATGCTTGTTGTAATGTTATTTAAGCCTTTATTTAGCTAATATGTCTTTAGTTGAATCTGAGGTAAAACAACCTGTGTTAAACTCTAGGTAGTAAATATATGACAAATGGTATACATTTTATCGTCTTGATGAGGCACATTTCATAATTTTGAAATAATGTGCTAACGTGTCAGAGGAGGACCAAGGTGCCGTGAAAATATGTATTGGGAGGTTAGAAAGGCAGATCTAGTTCAAATTTATGTATGGATTTCAGGCGAAAGTATAGCTGGAATCTTTAGGTTAACTCTTAAGTTAGGAGAAGGGTCACTGTTGGTTTTAATTTATAACCAAATTAATTATAAAATATACTTAATAACATGATGGGAAAGGAGAACATAGCTGCTAATGATGTTTAAGTCTGTTTACATTTTACTTCATCCTACATTCTTCCTCAATTTTCTGAACTTAAGAAGTTGAAAAAGTATGCTGATTTTCCTCAGAGGACCAGATCATTTTAAAAGATCAAGTAAGAAAAAAATTTAGCCCTGGCTGGTGTAGCTCTGTGGATTGAGTGCCGGCCTGTGAACCAGAGGGTCACCAGTTCGATTTCCGGTCAGGTCCCATGCCTGGGCTGTGGGCCACGTCCCCAGTGGGGGGCACACAAGAGACAACCACACACTGATGATTCTCTCCCTCTCTTTCTCCTTCCTTTCTCCCCTCTCTAAAAGTAAATAAGTAAAAATCTTTAAAAAAGAAAAAAAATTAAAAATAAAAGACCAAATTTCATGTATTTCAGTATTCTTCTTGCTTAATTATCCATGATCTTCTTCTTGAAAACTCTACCTGTTCATCAAAGTCTAATGTAAATGCTTGTTCAGTGACCTCTGGATGTAAATAGGCTGGCCTACTTTCACTCAGTAACTTCATAAATATCACTCCTTGGGAATGTATCCCTTTGACTCATATTCAGATATTTATGTGTTTATAAATTTCCCCAATCCGGTTTCCTTGAGGACAAAATTTCTTTCACTCCATGGGTACTTTGCAAAAACCCTTCATGGTGGGGCACGGCCGCCCACCCCACCATGTTCCATATTCTCCTCCCGTTTTATATTCCGGCTCAGCAAAACAATTGACTGAGCTCTGCACACTCAGTGTTCCTTCCTTGGGTCGCTTCTCTCCCTGCCTGTCCCCCTGGCTAATTCCTTCTGGGCCTTCAGCTCTCAGGTGAGTCTCCCTTGCAAGACACCTTCCTGATACTCTCTGCACATTCACATCCAATTGAATCACTCTTTTCTGTGTTCTCCAAAAATTATCCTCTGCTCTTGTACTTAGCATTTCACACATTGGTATTACCTGTTTTTCTTGCCTGTCCCCTTGAACAGAATTTTCCCTCTCCTGGAAATGAGAATCTTAGGGCGTAGGGTCCGTGCTCAATAAACATTAGTGAAGGAACATAGCAGCGTTTGTGGAATGTAACCACCATGAGAGTTGGGACTTCGTTTTTGACATCCTCATGTCTCTGGTGCTTGGAACAGTGCCTGACCCATAGAAATACATCAATAAAATAGTTGCAACATGAATAATAAATGCATGAAAATAATTGTACATTTTAAAAGGAAAAAATTGGCTACTAAGGGGTTTGTCATAAATACTAATTATAGAAGGGAAGCACTATGAATTTGATGACAAAAAGATGATAATATACTTGGAAGTAGGCAAAATAAAGAGCAAGAGCAAAAAAAAGATGATTGCAAACTAACTGCTGTCCTTTGACAAATAAACCCTTATTTGCCGAAAGTTTACCTTAGCATTTCAGCAGCCGGCAATATTGAAAGGACTAAGAGATATGAAAAATTACATGCCATTTCACAATCGCTTCCATGCTTTGTCTGTCTGCTCCATTGTGATGGTTCAGATGGCTCCATTTGACCCTAACCTCTAGCTATTCCAGCCTCAGAACCGATATTTATTGCCACATATGGGCTGTGCATGGCAGCTGCAAAATCCAGATGCCAAGCTTTGGAATGTATTTTTACGGCAGCACCATCTGGGGCTCTGGCCAGCCTTCTTTATTGTCTCTTGAATGTTTACACTAATAGCTTTGCTGGACCGTCTCACTACCTGTGGGACAAGATGAGGGTCAGACCATTTATGAGACCTTCTTCTTGTTCTGGTTGGAATTTCCCTTTGAATGACTCTCACTTCCCATCAACTTATTCCTTTTAATGTATCTGCAGTGTCTTAGAGAAATAATAAAACAGGTGGTCACAGAGACTAAGGAGAAAGGGGACTGTTCTTTCAGCACAAAGTTAAGATTTTTCTCATGGATCCACAAGAGCCCATTGTGGATTTGGGGGAAAATATGAATACTCTGATGATTTATTAAATATATTATTTAACACATTCATCATGGACGTGGAAGACATACCTTACTATAGCCCTGTGTCCAACCTAGTGAAATAACATACTGATCTCTAATTGAGGAAAAATGGTTCTTGGCACAGCTAAACAGCATTTTAATTTCTGTGAAATTAAAAAATAATGTTTTATTTCTCAGCAATCAATGAATTGAATTGTTTGAAGATTCACCTGCAACTCAGGGCTATTTGTGATCCTTAGAAGTGTGATTGAAGAAATTTCTCAAACTCGAACCAAGTTGATTCACTGTTTTAAATTGCAATAAACCCATCATTTTAAACTAAGCAATATAGCACAAAGAAGATTCCACTCAAACAGTAATTTAATGTGTTATATCTGGCAAAAGGAATTGGATCTGGGAGTTTAAATGACTTACCCAAGGTCACACAGGCCATAGAGACAGAGTGGAAGTGAAGATGAGGTTTGTACAATTATTTGATGACAGTACGACTGACAGAGAGTCAATCACAATAATCGAGTCCCTGAAATGATGAAATGACCCAATAATTGTGCAGGTCTCCTCCATTTCCCTTGTACTGACAGTTGTGCTGCCCCAGTGGGTAACGTCACCTTTGGTGGTGGCTTTGGGGATAGGAGGCACGGATCAAGGCTGCAGACAGGCAGAGGACGTGAGGAAACTGCATTTGTTTGACCTCGTTGAAACCTCTTCCTGGTATCTGGGCTTCGTGTGGATGTCGCCGAGAGGCTGACAACCCAGAATTAGGGAGGAAATGAGGCCCTCCCAGGCTCATGGTTCCTAATTGGCCTGTTACATATCTGAGGAGATATTACAGGGCAAATAGAGTGTATGGGGAAGCAATTGAGTTGGAGCTTTGCCTCTACTTTCTACATCTGAGATTGAAACGAGGTGCTTCGTTTTAAATAAAGCCAAGAAGGGAGGTGGAGACTGGACTTCCATGCATGCCTGTTACAAACCAGCGAACGTGTGCTCATGGAACATGCAGGAGGGTCACAGAAGCAGAATTACAAGTTATGTAGCCACTTAAGAAAACAGCTACAATTAGATCCAAGGGAAGGATGATATTGTCTCCAAAGACACTTTAAATAGAAACGAGCTGTTAAAGCTTTTCTGTAGACTGAGAATAGACCCTTTAAAATGATGTTTCATGTTGGAAAGAACAAGACATATTGCTACAGTGCGTTGTCAGTTCTCTAATGAAATGGCATAAAAGTGAGCTTTTATTGTGGCTTAATCCTTTGTTCTGGGGAATCTGTGCTTTTATATACAAGGATATATTTGAATAAAAAATCGTAACACTATTGCTATTCATATATTGGAACTGAAATGCTAAGATGACAGATATATGTCCCAATATATGTGTGTGTGCATATTTTTTTTAAGTTGCTTTATTACCTCTACTGGAAGAAAATCAATACAACTATGGCAAAACTTCTGGCTGCCCTGTTGCTGGAGGAAGACATTTCAGACTTCATCTTTTGTGTGAAGGAACGGGGGAAAAGTTGATAGCACTCTGAATATCCTTGCACTCATTGACGCAATGTAGATCCCCTGGAAAATAATGCCTTAAAGCTTCTTACCTAGTCATTTTCACCACTTTAATTTTGTACATCCTTTTTCTTGTTGGAAAATAAATATTTTACAAAACTATTATTGTTGGAAACATATCACCAACTAAATCATTTTATACAGTAGGAAGAGGATGTCTTTGAAGTGAAGTTCAAACATATCCTCAAGTGGAGTCATAGGTCATATATAGTAGGTAACGTGAAGTGATTGAAAAACACAGCAGAGACTGCTATTGTTTGGTTTATGTTTTGAAATCTTTTGTGTAAATGGAAAAAATGGCAATGCAGTGGTGCTTACGTTTCTAAAGACCTACAAGAGGTGAAAAAATAGTGTTAAATGATCAGCTGGAACCAGGTTTTTAGCACTAAGAACTCACAAAAGGGTACTTGTACTGGTAGGTGGGCTGGGAGTTGTATGTTCACAGTGACAGAGACTTCTCTCCATAAATGTCTTTGGATGGAGCTTAGTTATACATTTTTGTAAGTAATAGATCACTACAGAAGAAACACTTTGTTTTTTTTGTTTTCCTGAAGGGACAAGCTTCAAGTTGAATCTGGAAGTAAGCTTAACTCTCTTGCACACACACACACAAAATGCTATACACACACATGCACGTGTGTGTGTATAAACATATATGTTTATACATATATACATATGCATATTTACACACACGCACATGCATACACACATATATAACAAAAACTCTAGATCATGTATTTTAATGTATCCTAAAAGTTACCTGGGAAGTCATGATTATGTTAACATTGTCATTTAGCATTATAAATTGGTGTTGAAAAATCATAAAATAAGAAAATGATTACAGTACAATTTTGAGAGAGCAGGTGATGTTGATAATTATGATGATGATAAAGAATGTGATGGATATGATGATGGTAGCTACTTTGTTATGAACCAAGTGGTGCTCTAAATATTTTAGTTATTATTTTATGTAATCCTCACAACAATTCTGTAGTATCTCTAATTTAAATGTGATAAAACAAGGCACGGTGCTTAAATATATTCTCCAAATCACGTAGTTGCTAACTGGAAGATTCCGTTTTCTGTGCTGTAGTGGATCTCAGTGGAACAGGTTGCAAAATGATTTGTAGGGTCACCTGATCAGTATGGAAATGTAAACTTCTGAATTATGATAGAAGTTGGAAAAAAGCTCCATTCCAAACAGAGGCATGGCTTAAAAGCTAGTTTTAAGCCATTTACCTGTCATAAAATTTAGACTTTCTGAGGTTTTAAATTCAGTGCCTATAACCAATGGAAAGTACAACCATGTTTTTTTTTTCCTAAAAGATTCTTTTTAACAAAGCTCTATACTTATTTATAATAATAGAATATTTGGGTTGTTTATTTATGGATTCTGGTCTGGGTCTAAACAAAAATAAAAAGATTTAGGAGCCAATTTCAGTTTTCAGCTTCGTTCTTGAATTACTAACATGGACTTTTTGTTTGTTTGCTGTGGGTCAGATTTACTGTCACCTTCTTCTTACACCAACCTGATTTTGTAGTGACTGCCGTTTCACGTGAATTTCTATATTGTCAAATCTTTCTACACGTGTACGTTGAAAGAAAGGTTGTACTTTCCATCCTGGTTATTCTGCTTTACCTAGATTTATTCTCAGCTATCAGAGGAATGTTAACTTTAAATTTTTATGATTTTTCCCCTCCATGTTGAAAAGGGCATATGTCATCTGGGAAAAGCATATCCTTTATTTTCTCAACTAGATCCTTCTAGAGAATTCAGTGTTTTTGTTTTTGCTGTGATCATCCATCAGCAGTCACAATCTTCTACCACAGCTCTCCGCTAAGGTACTTTCCAGTATATAGTTGCACATATAGAAAGACAAAGGCTTTACTCTTTGTTCCTTAAACATTCTCCACTTCTTTATACTTTTATTAGTCACTGTAGTATATCTGACAAGTTATGATATTGTATTTTAATATTTTGAAATTAAAATGGCATATAAGACAGACTACTATTCAGGTATACTGCTGCATAAAAATTTCTCATTCCTATTCCTTTAGAAAACCTGAACAATTAGAACATCGCCTGGATTAATGACTGCCCATTCAATACTGAATTTGGTCACTTAATCTGAAGGAATAAGGCATCATTCATTAAATAATTATTGTTACTCAAAACCCAATTTTTTCTAATATGCTCCCAAAGCTTCATTTATATTATCTGATTCATCTTTACCTCCCTATGACATAAAAGAAGGACAGGCATCATGTCATCTCCGTTTTCCCACCGAAGTATCAGAGAGAAGGAAATAGAGCCATTTGCCTACAGTCACAGAATACGGCAGAGGCAAGAGTATCGAAAGATGCTGTTTGCTCACTGCCAATCCTCCCTCTTTCCATTAGCCCCAGTCCTCCTTATTCCTTAAGGTATAGGCCATTAGGGAATTGATCTTGTAGGGGAAAAAACATCTGTTTTCAAATTGGATGCCTCTTACAAGTTTATGTGCTTTGATATAATTTTAATAAGCATATCATTGCCTGCTTTTCTTTATGAGGGATGATATAAAGTGAAAAAATACACTTACAGAAATGAAATGAAAATAATAAATAAGGTCCTCTTCCATTTCCATTATTCTAAGTCATGCTCCTTGAAACTTCAATCTCAATATGATGTTAATAGAACCATTAGATATGATTCATACCATACATAAGACACTTCTATTGACAATTCCATCTTGACCAAGGGTCAATGGATCCATTACAATGCAAATCTTACTATATACTTTCCATCTAAATCAAAAGAATTTGGTCTGGTGTCCACTCTAATATGTTTCATGAACTAGAGTCCAATCTCATATGAAGTACACATCTGTGTTTCTCATCCTAAATCATGCCTATGTCTATTCGCTCTCAATTTAAAAGGTAATTAATTAAGTTTTGCATTGATAAACTACTTTGGATTATTTTAAGAAATACATAGGCTTTATGGGAATCATAAAAGTGTAAAGCCTCAGTTTTCAGTTTCAGTACATACCGAAACATAAGAAACAAATCTTTAATGGATATGTATCTTGATATTTTTGTGCATATAAAAGTATTTTACCTATTGTGTAAGATATAGGAAATCAGGAAATATTCCAAAAGAATCTACACAACCGGCCTCGTAAAATACAAGAACAAACTGAGGTCTCAGTCGGTGCCCCAGACAAGGCAAAGGATACGGCAGGCACAGGCATTTCTTTGGGCTCCCTCTTTTCCCTCACGCGCTTTGTTTCTAAGCTGTTTTATCTTCGTCTCTTTTTTCCCATTGATCTTGGACATCTCTCAGAGTCCTGCTTTACTCTCTGCTTCAGACAGCGATTGACTTGGAACCTCTCCTTGATCTGCACCGTCACTAAGCCTGTTTCTGGCCACAGTTAAGCTTCAGAGCTTGCTGATCTCCATTTATCTCTTTTCTTTCTTTTCCCAAAATTATGTATGTATTTATTTGTTTAATAATTTTTTTATTTACTGAAATGTTAATTTTTCTACATTATTATTTTTCATTGAGGCATAATATAATATTACATTAGTTTCAGGTATGTCATATAACAAGTCGATATTTATATATATTGGTAAGAGGTCAACACAATAAGTCTGGTTAACATCTGTCACCATACCTAGTGGCAGCTCTTTTTCTCATGATGAGAGCATTGAAGATCTATACTCCCACGAACTTTTGAATATACATTTCAATATTATTAACTGTAGTCACCATGCTGTGCATTATATCCCAGGACTTGTTTATTTTATAACTGGAAGTTTGTACCTTTGGACCCCTTCACCCATTTTGCCAGCCCTCCAACCCTAACCTCTGGTCACCACCGATCTGTTCTCTGTATCTATGAGTGAGTTTGTTTGTTCAATTTTAGTTTGACATATGTTAGATCATATGGTATTTGTCTTTCTTTGTCTAACTGATTTCAGTTAGCATAATGTGTTCAAATTTTATCTATTTTAGCTCAAATGGCAAGATTTTCTTCTTCATCATGGCTGAATAGAATTCCATTATATATATATTTCTTTATCAATTTATCCATTGATGGAAATTTAAGTCGTTTCCATGTTTCCATGTTTTGGCTATTGTACATAATACCACAGCGAACATGGGGCTAGGAGGGTGTGGATATATCTTCTTTAGTTAGTGTTTCCGTTTCTTCAGATAAATACCAAGAAGTGGAATTCCTGCATCGTATGGTAGTTTTATTTTAAATTTTTGAGCAACCTCCTTACTGTTTTCCCTAGTGGTTGTACCCATTTACATCCCGCCCACTGTGTACTTCTCTTTTCTCATCTGTATTATTTTTCTTCTTGAACTGACATGCTTCTCCCCATTTCTGCTGCCTGTGAGTACTGTTTTCTATACATGAGACTGCAGTAGCAGAGAAGTCGTTCAGCGAGATCACACATAAGGGCTTTCCTTTTCCTGGGAGCCTATGACTTGGCAGCCCCACCATGGAAATCACAGCTTCTCACACCCCGCAGCTTCCTTTTCTCCATTTTTGGAAGATTGGCTGGTGGCAAATTTTGGTCCAGGCAGAACTGTTTATAAATCCCTGTTGTACCTCCTCTTGCTTTGTGATCATGGGCAAATCCTTTAATATTGCCTAGTCCTCATTTTGTCATTTATAAAACAGTGCTAATAATCACCCACATCAGAGGGCTCTTGCAAGAATTAGATGAAGTGATTTATGTAACAGTCACAATGCGTGGCTCAAAATGGGCACTTCCTCCTCTTCACCTTCTTTTCTCTTTTATCCCCCCTCCCTCAGATACCCAGCTTTTGTGAAAAAAAGTCTGGCTTTTTAAGTGTACCAACAGTCAGTCACATGGCTACAAACTTGATCTTTTCAAATATTGATTCTTTTTCAGAAATGTTTGCTTTTTGTTGGGTGCCAAGTACTATTTATAGATTTTATTTTTCAGATATGAAAGGTATTCTGAGACTCGTAAAGTTTTAGCTTTTGTTCAAAACCAATGACGCATAAAAGTTTAAAAATTATGCAGTAAAAGTTAACAACTGAATTTCCACAAAATACAACTTAATTGAGATGAGTTTTGCATGCTGGTTCAAATGTACCCAGGTCTATGAGGTTCAAAGTTTCTCTCTACATTTTAAGCACTAGTAAAAAGAACTAGTTGCTTTAGTACTGACAGTCTTATTTGTAAATGGACAACATCTAAAATTGCAAAGTGCCATTAAAGAAAATTTTCATTAGTAACCAGCTATGGGGCATCATAGGGAAACTCAGCAGGAAAAAAAAAAAGATAAATGAATCTGTCGAAACATTTCATCTTCCCCAGTTGAGTTTCTCATAGGCATTCTGACCTGCTTCACCTGAACCTTAGTTACTCCCTGGGACATGTCTCATCACTCTGGAACAGACAAATGTATACTGTAAAGTATTTGGGTGTTTATTAGTGGGTTGACCTGACTATGGGAGGAAATTCTAGTGTAGAAATGATGGGTCGCAATATGGACCAAAATGAATAAGAATAAATAAAACAGATTATTTGTAAGTGGGTCCGATCCCTCTTGCTCATGCATTAGTGACTGGCTACAGGAGAGTAGTAATTTATTGATGCAGATGGCTATGTAAAGTGCATGCAATTTGTGAGGGGGCTTGACCCTTGACTGATGGGCCATATGTTGTAAAGCCCTAGGGATGTCATTTGCCTCAGCTCTCTTCCTCTCTCTGTCTCTGCACCTATGGTCCTTGTTCAATCACCACGTATTGAACTATAGACTTAGTAACTCCCCTAATAAATCTCCAACTAATGGCTCACAAAGGCCATAACTTAACCCTTTCTGTGCAACAGAGCACATTATTTTGCATCATGATCACATTCGGTGAGATAAAAGATAAATATTATATGACCTGCATAGAATAAGAAAGCAAGTTGTTGTGAAATACCATTCTCTGCTGGGTATTCACTGTATTCGGATGTAAGAGAATTTCTTTGAGCTTTCTGAATTATATTATTATTCTTTCATGTTATAATTACAGCTTACAGTTATAACATAATTCTTAAATACTGGTAATATACTACACTAGCGAAACATTTAGAGTATTTTAATTAGCTTCTTTTGTCTGGGTCTTCTTTTTTCTAATAAAATATGGAACCTGTACTCAACAAAAAATGCATATATTTTAATTCTCACATAGAAACAAATTTTTTTAAAAAATATTGGGACATTTATATGGAATAATGGGGGAAAGTACACTGTATGTTTTAAATACTTAGTGTACACCAGTTTTTCATTAGAGTCAGTTCTAGCAGAAAGACTTCACATCACAAAAGTTTTAATGCTCAACCCCAGCCCTGGGAACTTATAATGTAGGCTTCTTAAGTCCTATATGCCACCTGGAAAAAAAAAGGTAACACTAACACTGGGAAAAGTTTCTGCTAATATATTGTGTTAATGTATTTTTTCCCATCAAACAGAGTAAAACAGTAGAAATATTATTTAATGACATGCTTATCAGTTCAATTTGCCTAATTTTAGAAGACCAGTCAGTTGGCACATGCTCATACCAATCACTTGAATAAAAAGGAGAAAGTGTCTTCTCTAGAATTCTGAGAGAACATAATTTCAGGCAACAAGGGTACATCCTTTGCTAATCCAGAGTCTGAAGTGGTATTTTCATATTCACTCCTTTTCTTCTGTTTGGGGTGCAACTCTTGGCAGTTTTGGCAGTCACTGGGGAGGGGCCAGAGGTATGTAGGAAGAATGAAGGGAGCCATGTATCCTTGATCTGAACCCCCAGGTAGCCCCAGGACATCGGCCTCCATACAAATAGTTGTAAGAGAACAGTATATCTGGTTATATTCTGTGCTTGTAATAATCAGCTTCCCATAGAACAGTTCATCTTCTAGATAACTTGCCACTAGAGAGTTCATGATGTATGCAAAATATGCTTTGTGTAATAGTTCCATCATGTATTAGGTAGATATATAATGTTATTTTTACCATATTTGGTTTCATTTTCTTTATTGGTATGAAAAAGATAGTTTTATAGATTTTCTCCTCCTAACAAATAGCTTACTCTCACTAAAATGAAAATCCAGATCTTAGAGTCAATTAAAAGACAGATGAGAGGAAAGTTGACTTACACATACAATACATGAACATTTTTCATTTTTGAGTCACTAGTCTTATCAACATGGACAAGTGATGCAGAAAACAATATTAAAATATACAGAAAAGAAGTCATTGTCTTCTGTCCTAACCCAGTAGACTTACAGCATACAATGCAGCTAGAAAGCAAATCAGCATAAATAAACCATGCATCCACAATTGAATTTCAATAATTTAAACATAAATCCTTTAGGCTTTGATACATCCTTTTTCCACGTGAGCTTTCTTTTGGATTTTGGCACTCCTAGCATTCATTTAGAATTCATTTGTAAGTCACAAGTACATAAGATGCCTAGAAACCTCTAATAAACCAACCCCGTTGAGGTTATTATTCCATAATTTAAGGAATTCTAATGAAACGTGGTTGACAAGGGGTTTTCCAAGATAGAAGGTCAATATATCTGCCTATAAAAGGGACTAACATTTTAAATCATAAATTGCTAACTTTCCTACTGTGGCAGTGCACAAGGGATGATCTTCTATAATACATATTTTTGAGATTCACAACAAGCAAGGGTGAATCACTGATATTTGGTTTTTATGTATTAAAAAATAGTCAATTGTTTTCAGAAAATGTTTTGGCGGAATAGCTTTTCTCTGCCCTGGTGTGGTCTCTCCGTGATTAAAATTTGGCAGCTAGAATTCATTGTGTGTTTTAAAATAACCAAAAGCTACATTGCAAATTATTATTTTTTTAAAGGCCTTCTAATTAAAATTTAAACATAACAAGTGGCACATGAAACATTTCAAAATATAAAATTATGATTCTTTGAATATCAAGCTTTAGGATGTTGAATATACCAACTTGTTTTGTTCAAGACTGAGATAATAGTGGTTTTTATATATACCATGTTGTATATCACCTTTCTTCTCCCAGTTCTTTACTTAGTCAAATAATGTTGCTGTAATAAGTTTATACTTATTAGAAACAACCAACAGACTCCCCTTTTGTTAAGAATTTCTAAAATGCAGAAATCAATAGCATTTTCTAAATTAAATTTTCTTGGCTCACATTAAAAACACCTGTAGCTGTTGACATTTTCTTTATGATGGCCCATGAAATACCAGGTAATTGTGCTATCACCGCAGCGACACCGAGCCACATCCTGGTACCATCATAGTCAATAAGAAAATGGAGCTAATGTTTCCCCGTGTGTGTGTGTGTAGCCCCAGGACATCAGCCTCCATACAACAAACACACATTCAGGCTGAGTTTGCCTCTTAGATTTGTATGATTTTCTGATATTACATGAAGTTGTAACATTAAACATAATGAAAATGCCTCAATAGTTCAAATTATTTTCTAATATAAACGAGAACCTCTAATTGTTGATATTTGAAGATTACTGCTATGTATTTACCAGTGGGACAAAAATATTGTAAAAGATATAAGGATAGTTACTTATGATTGAAATGGCATGCCAAATATTTAAGAAATATTTAGAGTTTTATTTTCTTTTAAAAAATAGGGCTTCTGTGTCATAGATGGCAGTGATAAGGGATTTTATTAAGCCACGTATAAGATAGATGTTTACATTTTCAACTTATAAAATTTCACAGTTTTTATGTAAAAAATTAACATTATGACAAGTATTTCAGATCTTATGTTTATTCTGTACAATAATTCAGCAAATATTTATCAAGCATCTGTTCTGCACTAGGGATTGGGAGATGTTGTTGAACAAGATCCCTCCTCTGCCTGCAAGATCTTGCGGTGTAAACTAAAACCATACTCACCTGAATAATTTCAACATTTCTTTGATGATTACTAAAATTTTTCTATAGTTGGAAGGTTTCCAGAAGCTGAGGGAAATGTACTAGTAAACTTATAATACAAAGGTATATGTATTTTGGGGAATGAAATATTTTATTTGTTTTATATTATTAAAATTTTTATTTATTTATTGATTTTTAGAGAGAGAGGAAGGGAGAGAGATAGAGATAGAGGGAAGAGAGAGAGAGAGAAAGAGAGAGATCAATCAATTTATCATTCCAGTTATTTATGCATTCATTGGTTCATTCTTGTATGTGTCCTGACCAGGGATGGAACCTGTAACCTTGGTGTAGGGGACAATGCTCTAATCAACTGATCTTCGCAGCCAGGGCTGTTTATTTTATATTTTTTTAAAAACATGGCATCACCTGTGACAGAAGTGAATGGGTCAAACATTAACCTAAAGCATATTTAGAAATTAAAGCTGAATTATTAAGAAAACATCAGCAGTGAGTGAGAAGGTAAGCATTAACTGTGATTAGATCCTCTGTCTTGTGATATATATATATATATATATATATATATATATATATATACACACACACACACACACATATATATATCACAAGACAGAGGATCTATATATACATCTATCTATCTATATCTATCTATATATATTTTATATATCTATATATATATACAGATGATCTATATCTACATCATCTATATCTATATCTATATTTATCTATCTATCTATATATTATTTTTAATAATATCAACATTTAGCCCTGGCTAGTGTGGCTCAGTGAAAGCACTGATCTGCCAAAAAAAGGGTTGTCAGTTCAATTCCTGGTCAGGGCATATGCCTGGGTTGCAGGCCAGGTCCCCAAATGGGGCTGTGAGAGAGGCAACAGATAGATGTTTCTCTCACAGGTCAATGCTTCTCTCCCTCCCTTCCCCTCTCTCTAAAAAATAAACAAAATCTCTTTAAGAAAAGAAAATATCAACATTTATTTAACATGATAAAAAAAGAAATGAGATTATGATCATTTGCATTTAAACGGTAATAAGTAGTTTTTAATACTTACATATACTCATTGTATACTGTATACACAATGAACAGAATTACATTTGTATACAAACTAGGTACTGGATTTGAAAACCTGCTTATTGATATACACATTTATTCCAATGAAGTATAAGCCCAGTACTTCAAAATACCCACATGTTAAATTGTTTTTCAAGAAATAGTGAGCGATAACATTTGTGTTTAAGCTGACAAGAGCGTGGCAGTAACTGCTGACATTGTAGTCTTAGCGAGTCTTTAGCTACAAAATCACATCAGTAATTTTTTATGACATATTTTATTGTCCCTGTACAAGAGATAATAAAGTAGCAGAAACAGAATAACAGGTGAAAAAAAAAATCCAAGTACCACTCAGATGTACCCTGGTGTTCTTTGACTGTTTGTTTTGGGTACCTTAAATTATATATTAATAGGCAACTGCCTTGTAGCAAAATTAGATGACCCCACGAGCCCTAACTTTATCTTTTTCATGTTGTTTCATCATTTCAAGATTTTTTCCTTATGGTTAACCAATGGCCTTTTCATCTTCTGAACAAGTTCTTAGAGCGAAGGGTTTGAGTGCTGTTTTCAGCCTGCCTATGTGAGTGGTGAGCAACCTCGTTGCCTGCTGTATGCTACACTTCCCTGCAGAGTGTAGATGGAAGTATACTTCATTGTGCGCTTTTCATTGGGGTAACGCTGCAAACATAGCGCAGGTGGCTCTAATTTTACACCATGTGAGTTAAACGATCTTTTTCTTTTCCCTCAACTTCCTTGTTTTGCTGTCTCAAACTCATAAATGGAGGGTTAGAGCTGTGGCTATTTTAAATTCATAAACTAGTTTGAAAGGCCCTTCAAAAAGGAATTCAAGCATTTTAATCAAAATGTAATATTATTAGTGATGGGGAAAGATTGATATATGTAGGATCCAAGTCAATGTAAAAGTGGTAGCATCATTCACTGTTTAACCTATTGCAACTATATTTTATCATAGTTTATCACAGACTCATACTGAAATTGTACCTTCTCTTTGTAAAACCCTTTCTCAGTTATTGACGAACTAAGGTTCATCAAGCTACTTGACAATTTTTAATCAAAATCCTTTTTTTAGAGGTAGAAGTCCCTTTTGGTTAGGAGGACTGGAGCACGGGTAATCCTTGCTGAAGTGCCAGCATCATGACAGAATGATTTCAACTGTACCTGGAGAATATTTATGAGTCTGAGTTTTAGATAAATAAATTAATAGAAATGTAAAAGTTTTCCAAAGCTGTTACCAAAGTGTAGATAATGCATTATATATAATTACAGAAAGTAATAAAATTTTGTCTTGGCTAGTAGGTCTGGCTGTTCCCCTTTAAGGCTTCGATTCTCGTCGAGACTTTTCTCTCAGTTTTCCATCTACCATATTGGTGTTTTCATCTACCCTTACTTCAGTCTTATTTCAAATGTTTAAACCTTATTATTGTCATTTGGTATGTCTTCTCTTTTTAAATCTTCAATGTGGCTAGAAAAGGTGCTTTCTGTAGGGCATTAATTTGTTTTCTTCCGAAATATATAAAGGGAATAGTGGAAAATTTTAAATACATGCTTGATAAGCAAAATAAATCACATGAAAAAATAATAGTAACCACAAATTATGAGATATACTGCTTAAATATTGAGAAAAATAGCATTTTTCATAAATATGACTGTTAGAAAAAAACAGCAAATATGATCAAATTATTTAATGCACACAAAGTATGATATCATTGGTGCTATATAACAATTAACTTTACCAGCTATGATGGAGTAATGGTTCAGATTTATCTTCTTGCTCTAGGCAACTAGACAAAATAAAAGAAATAATGGTTTTCAAATACTGAATAGCAGATGCTCAATACAGTGATGTCCGAGAGAGGGGAAACAAAGAAGTGAGTCTTACAGTTGTTCTAGCTCTTCTTGGCAGCATCTTCTAGGCTAATATTAAAGGAAAAGGAGCCCAAACAGAGCTTGGTGATCTCACTGAGATGAAAATGCAGAGAGCTTGTTGTATCTAGAATTCATAGCCTAAAGCACTGTAGAAGAAGAATCAGAGAGAGACAGAAACAGAGAGAGAGGAGAGAGAGAGAGAGAGAGAGAGACAGAGACAGGGACAGAGAGAAAGAGAGAGACAGAGAGAGAGAGAGATGTATGAACAATAAAGAATTGGAGACATGTCCCTTCAAATCTTGACTGAGTATTGATCTGTTTATAAATGAAAGGGAGTTACTCACTGCCAGAGTTGGGAAGTGTTTATGGTCTACCAATGGATGGACCCTCAGAAGAGCATTACTTTAGCAGTAGGGATAAATTATCCCTACACTAATTTTACCTGAACTCTGAACTTCTCCTAACAAAGTTGAGAAGCAAAACTCAAAAGGATTCAACTGATTCACTCTACCTTAACTGCACACCACAACAAAATCTGACATTTTAAAGGAATACAACAAAAATCTAGCAAGAATTAATGTAAAATTTATAATACCCATTATTCAATAAAAAAATTACCTAGCATGCAACAAAGGTGGAAAATAGGAACCATATTCAGAATAAACATCAATCATTAGAAGCAATCCTACATAGAGCAGAGATGATAGAACTAGCAGAATGTGCAGCTAAACCAGTTATAAACAGGTCCCATGTGTTCTGCAAAGTAGATAAAATATGAGCATAAGGAGAGACATGGAAGATATAAAAAGATACATCTTTTATAGATGAAAACATGATGTTTAAAATGGAAAATACACAGAAGGGGATTCAGGACATATTAGACAAAGCAGGACAAAGGTCATCAAACTGAAGACTTATTAAATGAAAATATCAGGCACAGGAAGAACAAATGTGGGGCAAAAATGAACAGAGTATCCATCATTCGATAGGGGTCAACCAAAACGAAGCAGTCTAGCATAGACGTACTTAGAGTCCCAGAGGTAGAGAAGGAAAGAAAGGCAGAACAAATATTGAAGAAAATAATAGCTGGAAAATTCTCTGACTGACAGATTGAAGGGAGCTCAACAAACCTAAAGAAGAATAATACTTAAGAAAATCATGTGCAGTACTGGCTGGTGTGGCTCAGTGGATTGAGCACTGGCCTGCGAAGCAAAGAGTCGCTGGTTCGATTCCCAGTCAGGGCACAGGTCTGGGTTGAGGGCCAGGTCCCCACTTGGGGGTGCACGAGAGGCAACCGCACATTGATGTTTCTTTCCCTCTTCTCTTTCTCCCTCCCTTCTTCTCTGTCTAAAACTAAATAAATAAAAATCTTTAAAAAGAAAAGAAAAGAAAAGCTTGTGTAAGCACATCATAATCATATAGTTGAAAACCAATGATCAAGAAATAATCTAAATAATCTAAATTGGATAATTTTCTTATTTGTTCAATAAATTAAAGCTATATTAAAAGTTTATTAATGAAGTTATTAATGGCATCATTTGTAGCCAAATATATATCTAGGTATGTATGAAACTTTACTTCTAAATTCTATGTTAGTGTTTGAGTAGATGAAAATGAAGTATAAATTTTTAACCCAAATTGAACACTTTTTTTCAGGAAACATTTATTACACAAGTATGTATAAAATACATTCATTTCATATCCAAATTTGCATATAAAGTGTTGTGGGAAAATTAGGAAGCATATGGTCTTTTTTTTTTTTTTATTGTCTAAGAAGCACTAAAGCCAAATAACTTGGCATGATTCTTCTAGTTTCACTCTTTTAAATGGCTTTATTGTCAGGCAGATGGGGAGTGCTAGCCACTTATTAAAATTGCACTTGTATATATTGTTACCATGTTTTATATTTATTCATGAAAATAAAATTTTTAGAACTGGCATTTAAAACTAGCAAAACCTATCTGTCATAGAGTTGAGTAACAACTGTACCTGTCACTCTCCAACCACTTTGAAATATGTTGCAGTATGGATGGCTGCCTAATGAATATTCTGAGATCCAGGTTCATTTAAATGATGTGTTTCAAAACTCTCCATCTTGGGGGAAAATAAAAGAATATCACAGTCTAGGGACTGAAGAAGATGGAGAGTATGAGTATCAAGACTTAACATCTCTTCCAAATTCTTTGGGGAAAAATAGATGTGGGAAAACAATATTATTATCTTCTTCATAAATACTTCTTTTTCCCTCCATGAACAATTTACAAATCAGTACTCACTAGTCTTCAAGAATCATTTTGTGCAGGGATTTTCAATTTTTTTTTTTTTATCTCATGGCACACATAAACTAATTACTAAATTTTTGCTGATCTGACAGAAAAATAAGTATAATTTTGATTCATTAACACCAGACAACTATTGTGTTGGCCATTGTCATGTTTTTATATGACAACCTAAGGGAAAAGTGGTCAGTGCCCGTCACTCAATAATCAGGTATTGGACGTTTTAAAAATTCTTAAGGCACACTGGTTGAGAATCACTGATTTTGTGGATGAATAAACTGAGAGAAGTGAATTTAAAGTTCACATGTGACACAATATATGAACAGTAGGCATGTAAAATATTCTTCTCTTTTAGATTAGAACAATAAAGAAGGTTGGTTAACTTAAAAATAAAATTGGATACCTGTATTCATCCATTAAAATTTGGTAGTAAGAATTTGAAGAAGCGAAAGTTGACCTTATTTTATAAAATTAAAAAGTATATTGTATTGAGATGGATTTTTAAAATTAACTGTGTGAATTACTGATACTTCTCTTAGATTCATATTGCAGTTAGAGAAGTAACTGAATCATTTGATAACATTTGAAAATTTAGAGCTTCCTGTTTGAAACATGAAACTATATCTCATAAATCAATAAATGCATACATATAACATATATACAATTATATATATAAACAACTAATTTACATAATTGACTTTGAAAACATGATTTGTTTTAAAGACAGAACTTTTAGACACAGCTTTGAGGAAATATTGTAGTGATAAGGCAATTTTGATAAATGAATCAAAACTAAACTTTCTGTCATTTAAAACTATCATCTGTCAAACTCTTTAGGTAAATGTTTAGATAGAGTGTTAGTATCTCATAATATAAGATCACTGCAGAACCTAAGTGTATGCAGAGAACTAATGAAAATATAATGAACATATTGTATGGAAATGATTACTTTGGAGCTAAAGATATTTTCCTCCTACTTATCTCTCCAACAGAGTTGCTCTACTACCTGTAGTTTATCCTTGTGTTATGTACTAGTGAAGAAATAGAAAGGTTGGAAAAAATGCAAATATCTTCCATTTTTATGCATCTCTTCATTATCCTAGTTAATTTCTACTTTAATAATAGGTTTTCTCTCCATACTTACAGTATTGAAATTATGATTTTATACATGTATCATAATGATAAAATGTTATGGTATAAATTCCTCCACTCCCCTATCCCCAAAATGGTACAAGAGGTTGTCAGGCACAGAGTTTCAGGTACAATACTATATAAAATATGTCCTAAAATTTATTTACTCTTAATTGGGTTATTGGTGAAACACCAGAAGTAACATGGTACTTGGAAGGACTGTGTTAAATCACACTTGTTTTTTGGAACTTCTGACTTCATCTACTCAAAACTATTAAAGCAAACTGAAGTGGGGATTTACTAAAGGATGGCACCCAATTACTTTTCTCCTATATGTGGTGCTGGGGATACTCTATGAATTGTGCAAACACACCTACCTGCTAGTGATTTGCTTTTTAATTTGGGTGGACTTCACAATCAACCACTAAACATGCCACAAAAAGTTAGGAATGCTCCCTTCCATTCTTTCTCTGGTATGGATGGTATCCTTGCTTTTCTAGGTATGTTCTCTCATGATAATAGTTAATAAATTGTATAGCAAAACTCTCTGGTATCTGTAGCGTAGTGTTTCTCACCTTTTCTTCCATTATTGTCCCCTAAAGGAGTTTTTTCAATATTTTTTCTTAATTACTACCGCAAGAAATTTTAATGCTGGAGAAAACTCCATATCTATTTACATACTGCGTATCTGTACTCTTATACATAAAAAGATTCTGATATTTGCCCCTCCCTGAGAACCCATTTTCTGTGCTTGCTTCTGGGGGTTTCTTTTATACAGACTCAGAATTCACGCTATACCAGTATTAGGACTTCAGCTAGTGAGGACACATTCTCATGAATGGGGATCGTGTTTCCATTCTTTATTACGTATGCTGACCTCCACCTGGAAATGCTTCAATAGCTTCATCATTCAGAGGAACGCAATTTCGTTTATTTCATGGAGGATGGGAAGAGATTAGAATAAGTTAGACTCTTTTCCTCTAAACAAAGCTCTTGGATTTTGGTTCTCATAAATGACATGTTTGGAATTAATATTTATTCCGTGATTACAGGACCATGTAAATCTATTGAAAAGGATATGGCAATGGACTGAGATCACCTGCCATTATCAATTTCACTGGGTCGTGTGGACTCCTGCCGTGTCAGTGGTGAAATGATATGCTCGCATCCACTTCAACTCCAGCCTCCCACTATTGTAACTGATAATGTCTCTGAACCCTGTAAATAGATATGAGTTCAGGGGTTATATCCTGGGCCCAAGGATAGTTTTACTATGAAATAAGTACGATACAAAAACACATATACTAATTTTACAGATTAGGTCAATTTATGCAAGATGTTGATATATGAATGATTAAAGTTTATACATTATTATTATAGATAATCAGTGCTTACTAGAAGTCAGGTACATTGCTATGAAATTTATATAGATTTTCTAATTTTGTTCTCTCAACAAGCCTGTAAGCAAAATACTTAGCATTATCCTTATTTTATGTGTTAGTAAAATAATATTCAAACTGCATTTTAAATATGAGTTTCAGTAGCTAATTTTATTGATAATTAAAATGGGAGATTATAAAATAAAAGTTGACTAATATTTTATTTTATTTTTATTATACAGTGTTTTATTTTTTTATACAGTGCTTTTTTACCATCCCAGTTTTGAAGATGTTAGCAATCAATATAAAAACAATATAGCCATCAGGACAAAAAAGAGACAAACAAGGAAATGCCAAACTCCAACTCACTATTTCGAGAATTGACTGTTTAGAAATGAACAACTCTCATAATCATAACGATGATTAACAGCTGGCATTAGTTGCCTACTTACTAAATCATCATCACCCTCACAGCAGCACTTTTATTTTACTGAAAAACAGACAAAAGGTCAGAGAGGCTAATCATATTCCTTAGACTCTAGACCCCAATATTTTATTAGTGATGCTCTTGATTTTTTGTTGGTGTGAAGGGTAATTAAATAGTGCTCTGTGAAAACTGGAAATGTCTTACACATATCACTAGTTATCACAATATAAAATGAGTATGGCACTCCATGTATTTTTCAGAACCTTATATATTTTCTGAACATAATGGCCTTCGACAACAATTTAATTCTTTGGGTGTAATAAAATGTACCTTTTCATTTGAAAATTCTGAGCAACTTCATGGCTTTGCTTACACAGGAAACATTATGCAAATGGTTGCGATGAAGTCTATGAGTTTAGTTAAGCTTGATAAAAAGTTTGTAATTAACAAATTAGCATTTGAAAAAGACACTTTGAATATGCATCGTAGAAAATTCTACTTAACTTGGGGGTGTGTGTTCATAATGATTATTTCAGAATTCATGCATATGCATTTTTTAACATGCAGATAGTTGAAACCTTAGTCCAGAGATGGCTAGTTTTTTTGTTTTTTTACAATTAAAAGACTATCATTATAAGTAAGCCATCATGAATTTACCTCCTAACATTTGGAGTCTTCTTTACTTTTCTTTTTGATGCAGTACTTTGTTAAATATTAAGAACCAAAAATTAAGTACTTTGTATTTATTATGACTTCAATGTGGATGAAAATAACAATGTTAAGAAAAAAAAATCTTGGCATCTGCTCTTTTCCACCAAGAATATGCTATACACTAGAATGCTGTGGTTGGGCTTAATTTATTTTGTACATTAAATTGTGCTTTGGTGCTTGTTTGGATTTCCGTGTCTCACACACAGCGACATTCAATTACTAATGAAGAGTGAAAAAGTACCCGGTGATTACTTTTTAGAAACACTATCTTACGTATTTTCTTCAGTGTAAAATATATTATCTTAATCATTTCTTTATGTAGGTCCCAGCCTTCCTCTGTTCAAGGGACTCAGCTAATTCTTGATAAACTCTTACATATGATGTGAAACATTAAGCATGGAGGGCTGTTCTCCCACTCAAAAGCATCTCTCGTAGTGTTCCTCAGATGTTCCGTTCTCATCTGGTCTCTGTACTCTTTCTTATGCTGTCCATAAATGCATGATCATTGAACTAGTTTGGCACCTCCCATACTTGTTTAGTCCACAATGGTATTTTGCATTGCTGAATTCATACAACATTTATGGCTGATTCATTGTATTCCCTACAACATAGCTATATAACCAGTTAGTAAATATGTTGATAAATATATTAATGCTTTGTCTTTTCAGCTAAAGGAGAAGACTCATGTCTTCTATTTATTTGGTCAACCCCATAAAATCTAGCACACAACTAAGGACAAATTTGGCTTGACTTGGTTTACCAAAAGAGTTAATATACAAGTTCATTCTCATTTGTAATCAAAAGGAATGGCCAGACCTATAAGACCTATAAAATGAGTGAAAATTTTTTTCCACACTAGTTTGGCCATAACCCTGCACTAGAAAATAAGATAATTAAGCAATCTTATGAATGCCTGCCAACAATATAATTTCATGTATTTGTAGATTTTTTCATTTGCTTTATAAATTGTTGTGATGACTTTTCTTTTTTCAGTTTATTGATAATCTCCCTAGTCCCAGTTACTCTTTTGTGCACTGATGACATAAATCCAATCAAAATCTACCTTGGAAAGCAAAGTAATTCAGAATCAAAACAAAGGAGTGACTAACACTAGCTCTAAGGATTAGGCAAGTGACACCGGAACATAGTGGAAGCATAGTGATGGGAAGTATTGCAGCCATAGAGAACAATATGCAAAGACATGAAATAATAAATGTCTCTGGAGAAGTTAAGTAAACATAAGACTACTTAGATTATCAGGTCTCAGATTAGGGAGCACATCGTGTCTCATTCTTACATGATCCACTGTAAACTATTAGGAAAAGCAGCAGTTCAGTGGCTGTATATTCAGTCCTCACTGAAGATGTTGCAGTTGCCCATTTTATATGAACATGACTTCAGCTGAGTCCCAGACCTGTACTCCGTAGCCTGAATTGTCCAAATTAGATTTGTTGTTTAGTTTTATTTCCTGAGAAAAGTTTTCAGTCTCTTTTTCTCCTGTTAAATATACACTTTGACTTTAAAAAAATATATATTTTCAGAAAAACAAAAGAGTAAAAGGTTTTTTTATGGACAGTTTTAGTGAAAAATTTCCTGACTTCAATATAGCAAATCTCAAGTTGGACAATAGCTGTTCTGTGTCTCTATATTGAGATTGTACTTCACATTAAATATAAGTAAAAATAAAGAAAAAAGTACTCGAAGTATTTTTAAAAGTGCATGTATTTTGAGAACTGTTAAAATCTACCATTAGAGTCTTCATATTTCTAGTGTTTTCCCCCTCCTTTTATGGCTAAATTTATTTCTAAATAAATGAATTTAAGCATAAAATATAATTATTCCATATAACTTATAAGCATATATAGACTATAACATGATTATTAGTTGAAAACTAATTGGCATTATAGATGAAATTTGACAAAATGGCCAGAATGACATGATTTATTCCATAGGCTACTTCCTTTAGAGACTCTTTGGCCTTTAATAGTTACCATGTCTCCATAATTATTATTATAAATAAAAAAATAGGTCTAAATGAAAAGGAAGACTTCTCCTTGTAAAATAAATATACCCACTTTGTATTAAAGGTTAAGAAAAACCAATATGGTATTCACAACCATTCAATCATTCATCCCTTATAAAATGTAAGTTTACTGTCAGATAAATAACTTTCTGATGCACTTAGCAAAATACTATATCTACACGGATAATGTCCAAAGTTAAACAAACTATAGTGCACTTTATTATAATCATAATTTGATCTGAATCATTGTTAAGTTCAAATCATAATATGAATCAACATTTTGGTGCCTAATCAATTTGTAAATCTGCAATTAAATTAATATTTAACTACAGTGAATGCTTTAGTAGCCTATGAAAATCTGTCTTTTATATATGAAATGGAATATAAATACATATTTATTTGGATTTTTCCATTAAACAATCGATGGTAGTATAAAAAGCTATCTGCATTATTAAAAAATAATAATTGTTATAAACTTGAGAACCTAAATGACAATTACAGTGAATTGAAATATTTTCTTTATAGCATTTTAAAAAACATTAATCCAACTTCTATATCTTATTGTTTTTATCCATCCTGCAAATCATTGGTGAGTTTATTTCAGTCTGCATCAAGAACAACCAGAAAAACTTGTATAATATATGTATCTAACAGGGAAATGAAAATGCATGAAGATATCTAATTGTGTATACTGTTAAGCTGGAGAATTAAAGATGATAACCCCTTTTTACCATTCAGTCGAGCGTGAAAGAGCAAAAGAGATTCAAAACTTCATTAATTGCTCTCACACAACGTTACAGGCCACCTGCACTTGAAAGAATTTACATTGGAGCAGATGGATTGCTGAATGCAATATCAAAGATTTTCAGAATGTTTGTTTTAAAAATAAACTGGATTCTAAGACAAGGACAAGCAAAGCATACAATTTACAAAGATGATAGAGCTTTTGTTATTGGGACACTTTAAATATGAGTAAGGGTACATTTTTATCTCTAAAATAAAAATATACACACAACTCTTTAAAGAGATGAAAGTTACATATTTAAATTTATAGATGATAATATGTTCATGCATTTTAAATTTGCTGTATTTATTTGGGACTTTTGAGCCAATCTGACTTGTTTTCCTTACTAACTCCTAGATCCGTGAAATCCTTTGCCAATGTAACTGTTTTCACATCTGATTATTCGAGCCCTTGAATTACAATTGTTTCATAATTTAAAGTAAGTGAGGAAAGTTAAGGTTAAGTTTTTGTTGGGGAAACTCACTTACACTTGTCATTTGATTCTGGCTTGCACTCTGCATTGGTAGGTCCAAGTCACCTGCTGTGGACTAACAAGACGGCGTGGAGCTAACTAATGCTTCTGCATTCAGATGTATTATGCTTTACTTTTTGCAACACATTTTACTTTTTATTCTGGCAAGTATTTCTGCAGGTACACCCACAAATTAAGTTTTACTTAGAATTCGCATTATGGTATTTTCAAGTATTCTATGAGTATTGGTAAACTAAGAGTCAGCAAATTATAGCTCCTGGGCTGAATCTGACCCAGTGTCTGTTTTTGACAGTAAGGTCATATTGTAACACGGCCATGCCCATTATTTTCCTTACTGTCTATGGCTGCTTTTGTGCTATGATGTTAGGGCCAAATAGTCATAACAGAGATCAATCATATGGCCCACGAAGCCTTCGGTATCTACTGTCTGCCCTTTATGGCAGAAATTTACCAGCCCACATATGCTAGCACACCTTGAACAAGTTTTCTTAATCTCTCTGGACATTAGTGTTCTCATAGGTAAAATAGGGATAATGATGGCACCTACTTTGTATGCTTCTTATGTTAATTTAGCATGATGATGTAAGTTCTTAGGAAAAGGCATGACCTGGGGTAGGTATAATACGGATGTTACCCAGTGTCGGCAACAGCATTAAGGAGTAGTGGGAGGTCATGCAAGCTGAGAAATGGATTTTAAACTATATTATTGTGGTTATTCTATTTCCTCTGTTCAAATAATAGTATAGATGATATAGTTTTGCATTATGATCATGGATTTGAAGGTGGGTGCTGTGAGTGTGAATGACAATCAGCCCCTTACTTGCTGTTTAAATGAGATCATCAGTAAGTAATGCAGACTGTCTAGTCCTCACTTTCTTACCTGTAAAATAAATAACAGTAATAATAATCATCACATCTCCTCATAGCATTATTGTAAAGGACAAATAAAAGAAAAGAATATATATTATGGTAAACTGTAAGGTGCAGCACAAATCAAAAGTTTTAATACCTGATTGACATTTTTTCACTTCCATGCCTTGCACTTGGGAGTAATAAATACAGGGTCCCACTGAAGTAACACCTGCTTGAGTGTGGTTGGTAGAGTAATAATATGGGTGTAATAATTTATAGTTTTCATTTGAACATGTCACCTAAAGTGTCACATGGTGTGCTTGAGTGTGATATTGTCGTGTTACAGACTTGCATGCTTATGATTTTGTAATAAAAAAGGGACATTTTTTTGTGCCAGACCCTGTACGTGGAAGTTCTCAGTCAGGAGGGTTCAAGATGAACTCTCTCATAGTAAGTCTTGCCGCATGTGTGAACATGGATGAACTGTATAGATACAATAAGTGAAAGGAACCAGACCCAGAAGAGTGCCTACACTATGACGCCCTTTATTTAAAGCTCTGTAACTAGAAAAATGAATCTTTGCTGACACAGAAGACTATTGGGCATATTTGAGTGTGTGGTGGGGGGGTATATTAATGATAAAGACTTTTGTGAGGTTGGTAGTACAAACTACATGAATGGGTTCACTTTGTATGCCTTAATTGACCTGCACAGCCCTTCACTGTAAGTATGTTTACACTTGAGTTTAAAAATGACTACAAGAAGCGTAAGTGAAAGAGAGGCAGAGACAGAGAGAAAGACAGAGAAAGAGAGACACACAGAGGGAGAAAGAAAACCAAGTAAGTACAACAACTTGTCATGCTTTGAGAAGCATAAAAAGAAACTCTTTTGCCATTGGATGTATTCACCTCATTCCAGCACTTCCACATTTACACTCCCCTTTGTCTCCAGAGCCCCTTGCAGTGTGTGCACACGTGTGCACTCGTCCCCAGTCGATTTGGGCCTCTGCTTTGGCCAGACTCGCTGCTTTGAATATATGATTTTTGACAGAGTCGGCCTTTTATTTTTCTCTCGCTATAAATCATACAGTCTCCTGTTGTACCTGAAGCTCTTTCTTAATTTAACTCTTTAAGGCATTGTGACCTTTATGGGACTCATAGATGGTGTTCATGCCATAGCATTCACTCTTTGTTGTACCATTTTCACTCCTTTTCCCAAGCTATATACATGTTCCATAAAGACAAGGTCAAAAAATTGTCTAGATCAAAAACTAGGTTTATAGTGGCAATCAAATATATACATATATATTTTTTTAATTATGCTTTATTTTTAAAAGATAATGCCTTATTAATACAAAATCAAAAAGTATAATAACTATGAAGGGACAGTTAAGTCTCTCACCCTAATTCCTAAGCATGTCATTTTCTTCTCAGAAGTGATGAATGTTCCTGCTTTCCTTCTGCAACCCTCCATTAATACCTGTGAAAAATCCGTACTTAGACACATAGCTTTGTGTTTCACAAAAATGGTAGCCTGCTATAGACGTTATCTTATACCATGTTTTACTGACTGAATCATATATCTTGAAGATCTTTCATATTGATCGATAAAGTGAATTTAAAATATCAAAAGAAGTTATGGATTCATAGGAACGTGAAATAATGAGACAAAGTATTTTTTAACTAAATAACTTTGTAACATTATGAAATTACCTTCTTGACATCATCAGTATAGTCTATTCTGATAAACTTTTTTCTATAACTTTGAGAGGTAATAAAAAACAGAACTATGTTCATATATTGAACACTGCTAAAAACTGTTTTTCTACTTTGTCCATGAGGTTTTCTCTTATCCTTCACATAAGTGTACTGAATAAATATTTAGTCTATTGTTCTTAAAGTCGACTTTGAAAAATATGTGAAACATTCCTAATTTCTTTCTTATTTGTTTGTTGCATTCTAGCCAGGAATTTGTTTAGATTATATTTCAGAGCTTGGACCTTAGCAGATGTTGAGTAACATGCTGCTAAGATATAAGTGCAAATGGTTTCACTCTTGATTCCTTTGTACCAGTGAGAGACAACTTGGAATTCTAAACAGATTAGAAAGAGAGGTTGCTGTTCATTTGGGCTTTCTTGGAAAAGACGGCCCTCTGTGACAAATCCTTCTGCTTATTAGACAGAGTGCAAACGCATTACATCTGGAGTTCATATGCCATTGTTTTATGGAATTGATTCATATATAAACCCTTCTACTCTTGAAATAAACCCACGAGAATTTGTTAAGATGCTCTGTGCGCACTAGCACACATTTTCCCTCATACACGTAAACACCCACAAATCCTTCTATGCACACAGGCTTCCTTTGCAGCCTTGTGCCCTTACCAAAAAAAACCCAAAAAAAAAAACAACTTTTAAAGTGGAATGGTAACATGCTTTTCAAATTGGCAGAGGATGTTTCAACATTATCTTATAATGGATCTCTGAACCCAGGTGCAGGAATTATTCTTACTTGTTCAAACTGATAACCCCTTATTTTTAAAATTCAAAAAGCTTTATGATACATTTTCTTTTGATAAAAAGTATAAAACTGGAAGTATTTTTGAAACACACCATTGCCAGATACTGCAGACTTTATTTACCTTCCTCGAATCTTGAAACACATGTTATTTTTTTCACATCTTTAGACTGTCAGAATCCAAATTGTTCATTCTATGAGAGTAAAATTCCAAGAAACATTCAGCACATGACTATATATTTGGGCCATGGATTTTTAGAAGTTTTAACTGTTTGAGAGAAACCACTCCTAGATTCTGCTGCTTTCAAAATTCCTTAGGATGCCATTCTAAAAGATGACTGCAGTTCTCATTGCTGAAGTGCTTTGATGTCTTTTTTTTTTTTTTGCAGATTATAATCCACATGTTCAGGAGGTCTCTCCCTAGAGTATAATTTAATGTAATTGACAGTCATTGTTCCTTGAAAAGTTTGAATTAAATTAACATAAGTATGAATGAAATTGGTCAAATAACCACACACAGACTTTATTATTATTTTTTCTTTAATCTGTGACAATAATATGTACAACATTGGCATTTGGCTATTAGATCTTCATTGAATCATTCCAAATTTGATTAAAAGTGAGTTTCTTGGTGTATAGTAATTTAGGTTCACAAAAAACCGTTAGGTTTCCCATTTAGTTCTTGGGTTTATTGAAGAACAGAGTATTTTATGCGTATAGTGATGAATTTTGTTCTTTCTCTTTTTACGCTACGATCAACTACAGACTACAAAACTGACCAAGCGCGTAATTGTTTTTAGAAATTGTGGGAGCCCGTTTAGATGGGAAGAATCAAATGAACAGTTTTTAGTAAAAGTGTGTGTGGCAAGGAGAGGTAAGGATAAAAGTAGAGGGAGATTAGCGTAGAGCAAAAACACTCGAGCAAACATCTCAGTAGAGTATTTGTGTATTAAACCAGCACTCTTAAAAGAGAACACGTTTTTGGAAAATAATCATTCTCATTGTTCTGACATTTTCTTTATGGGAGGAAGATTGGTAAGCGTTTTGGGTCTTATGGTAACCACCGCTGCAAAGCCGTTAGACCTCATTTTGGCTGTGCTTATGCAATACTCATTAACATGCCTGTTTTCTTTATTGGACCATGTGACAGCCACAGGTCTGACACCCTCTGTGAACCAACAGCTGAGGAAATTTTCAACGTGGCAGATTTTTTACAAAATACACCCAAACAAAAATGTACTCTCACTTTTCCTGAACAACTGCATGAACAGAATGTGTTACAGCAGATCTACAATTAGTGGATCGCGCTAATTTGTACTGGGGAAGAACTAGCAGAGACTGGAGACCGTTCAAGCTTATGCATACAAATTTTTAGATCTTGCACCCAGAAATGAAAACTGTAATAACACTGTATTTTAATATCATAGAGAATATCGTTTTACCAGTAAAATCAGATGTAGTAAAGTTAATATTAAAAGTTAGAAGCAAAGTTGTCAATATATCTATAGCATCATTATGGATCTCTGTGATAACCAGCACATTCTGTTTTTGTTTCTTTGTTTTCGTTGGGGGGTCTGACAATACTCTGGTGAACAAAATCAAACACTGTCCCTGGCTACATAGATTGTACAGTCTAGTGGTGGAGGTTAAGACTGAGACTATAGCCCCAACTAATAATATAAAATGAGCTATGATATGAGGGCAGGTCCTCAATGCTGTGAAATTGTAAATAGAGGCATTTGGTCAGATTGTAAATATAGAAAAGTATTCCTTGGGACGTGAGAATTAGCAGAGAACTAAAGTCAAGTTGGAGTTTCAGTAGATGGGCTGAGGAGGTTAGAGCACTGAATTAACATACTGTGCTGCATATCCAAAGCACCTGGAAGAGTTTTTGTTTTGTTTCATTTTGTTTTGTTTTTTTAATTACTGATGCCAACACCCCATTTCTGGAAAATCTAAGGAGTTTTTGGGTTTGTGGGGTTTTTTGTTTGTTTTTCTGCTTTTTAAAAATTACTGATGCTGGAATTCCATTTCTGGAAAATCTGTTATAGTTGCTCAGAATAGAGCCTGGGTGTCGGGATTGGCCTCAGGTGATTTTAATGCACCGAAAAGTTTGAGAAGCTCTGGGAAGGCACATGGAAGAGGCCTGCGGTAAAATGAAACGTGCCACAACCTTAGCAAGGCTGGAAGGCATTATGCTTCTGGGGGGCAAAGAGAGGAGAGGGCTGGGGAGAGGCTTGTGCAACACGAGGCTGAAAAGCTGGGAGAGAGGCAGCCAACCCGCGCAGGGCTTTTTTGCAGGCCCGAATACAGATTTAAGTCTTTGCTGAATCGTAATAACAAGCCATTCAAGTCTTTTAGTAGACATGTTACCCACCCATCTCCACTACTGTTTTGTCCAGGAAAAACATAAATAAAGTTGACTTCGGTCTTCTCACATAGTTTTCTTTGTTGACTTGTCTGTGCCTTTAAAAGCACAGGAGTCGATTTTCAGATCAATGGTCAGTGGAGAAACTGAAGGCTTTTCTTTTTTCTAGTCTTAAGTTATCGCAAAGCTGGGAAACGTATAAAAGATCAAGATGGTTCTTAAATAGTCATTAGTTAAACCTGTAATCCTTCTGGCCTTGCAGCCACCGAAGGTAGATCCGACCCAGACTGGACTGCAGTGAGTTACCAACTTCAATTGCACATGACAGTAATCTGGGAATATGGGGAAAGATAAATGTACAGGGAAATTGTGGGATATTTTATAAATAAATATATATGCATATATATTCTTATGTGTATGGATTTGTGTGTACACATTATATATACATATTCATAAATATTTAAGACTTTATTTTATTAGAGCAGTTTCAGGTTTGTGGCAATTTTAAAAGGAGAACCTACAGATTCCCCATAATACCCCTCTCTTCCTACATGCACAGCCTCCTATTGTCAACATCCTCCACCAGAGTGGTGCATTTGTTACAATCGATGAACCTGCACTGACACATCATTAATACCCAGAGTCCATAGTTTATATCACAGTTTACTATTGTTTTACTCTCTGTGGGTTTGGACAAACATATAATGATGTGTATCCATCATTATAATATCATACAGAATATTTTCACTGCTTTAAAAATGCCCTGTACTCTGCCTTGTCACCTGTCCCCCCACCCAAACCCTGGCAACCATTGACCTTTTTATTGTCCCTATATTTTTTTGCCTTTTCCAGAATGTCGTATAGTTGGGATCATAGAGCCTATAGCCTTTTCAGATTGGCTTTTTCTTGGTAATATGCTTTCTGTGGTTTTATCACTCATGTATTTTTAGTGCTGAATAATATTTCATTGTTTAAATGTACTACAGTTTATTTCTCCATCACTTGCTGAAGGACGTTTGGTTCATTCCAAGCTTGGCTGTAATGAATAGAGCTGCTATGAACATGCGTGTGCAGGTTTTTTGTTTAGATACATGTTTTCAAATACTTTGGGTAAATACCAAGAAGCATGATTGCTGGAGGGAGATTTTTACAAGTACTGATGTTCAGGCCCAAATTAGTCAACTTAAGGGTGAAAGCTAAGCATAATTCTTAAAGTTCCATAATGATTCTGGTGTTCGGCAGGAGTGAATAACCAGTGATCTACCGAATAAATCTCTTTGGATTTAATTAAACTTTGGGCAAATTGATCTTTACGCTGAATTGAAATCTCTTGGTTTTGGGAAATGAAAGGAAGTCAAAATGAACAGCCTTAGGTATTTGTGTAAATGCATTTTCTTCATAGAACAGGGATGAGCCCTGTCAAGACAGTCCCAGCTAAAGGAAGCAGCTCCCAGAATACTTGGTGATGAGATGACAAAATCTCTGCCCCCTCTGGAAGGATGCCATAGACTAGAGCACATTTACCATGTTGCATTTCAATAATCTGTCATCTAGAATCTAACTTGAAACATTTGTACTTCTATTCTTTGGTTCCAATTGTTTCCCCATATTCATGTCAAGTCCACACAATTTTATCAATGGCCCTATTTTTCTAATCTGCCGTTAACACTCAGACTCTGAACATTTAAGGGAAGACAAAGAAATCAGCAAACAAAAGAACTAAAAGAAGTTTGTACAAAATAGAAAGGCAAAGAAACAGACCTCGAACGTGGGTAAAAAAGAGAAAAACAGACCATGTCTGGGATAGAAGGCATAATTAACCTGAAGAGACACACCTATGAAAGTCAGAAGGAGTGGCAAGAGTCACTGGATGAGTGCCAAGAAGGTTGAAAACCAGGTAGCAAATGCATTAATTTGTCAATGAGCTTGTGGGTTATTCAGCAAAGCCTCCTCAACCAAATAAAGATGTTAGAACCATCAAAGCATTCGGTGATAGGGAAATGAGGCCTTTTGGGTAAAGATTTCCAGGGAAATGCTGAGGGCTGTGGCACAGATGTAGGGAAATTCTCAGCATGAATTGAACAACATTCAAGCAAAGTTTGAAACTTAGAGCTTAGAATGAGTATTAGAACCATAGCAGGTAGCGCCAGGGAAAACAGAGGGCTGTTTAATAACAGTTCTTAGGAACTCAAGCATGAAAAATGATTTTTAAAGGTCAAAGTTTGCAGATTATGCCTTTCCCCTCTCTTAAATTTCGGAGCTGCAAAGGAGCTCCCAAACTGTCCAGTCCAAACCCCTCATCTAACAAATGAGAAAACAAAGGCTAAGGGATTTGCAAGCTAAGAAATTTTTGAGTGTTGGGCCTAGAATCCAGACTGCCTCACTCATCGATCTTTCATTTTCTTACTCTATCATGCTGCCTTCAGACCAGGGCAAAATATAAGGAGACTGAATTGAGGTGGGGTGATGTGCACATTAGTCATGGAAAAGTGTAGTGAAGGTGGTTTGACACTGTGAAGATATAATGTTGAAGTAGGGGTATTATCAAACTCATGGCTAAATAATAAGCTACTATCTGCTGAGGTGTGAATGAAATGCCTTGTTTGGGATTCAGTAAACTTGAGTTCACATTGTTTCCTGTCATACACAAATTTATTAGTCAGCCAGTCAGTCGGTCAGTCATCTGTGCCTTTCATGTGCATGACAGTGTGCGTGGCACTGTAGATAGTGCAATAATCTATGCCCTTAAGGGGCTTAACAGTTTGTATGAAAGATTAGACTCACGTGTGCATGCCAACAATAAAACACTAATTATGAAGAGTGTGTTGTAATGTCTAGAATAGATCAGTAACCAGGGAACCTGAGAAGATGGACACGTTATTTTTATCTATTGGGGTAAATGGCATTTCGGGAGTTAAGGAAATAGCATTGAAAAAAGGGGATACTGAATGATAAACAAGATATGTATGCTGAGAAATAGGGAGAAAATGTATTAAAAAAGAGGGAAAAGAGAGACATGCTTGAATAAAATTAGTGCTCTTTCACTGAATGTGAAACATTTTTGAAAATAAGTTTGGGAAAATGAGTTGGAGCTAGATCCAGGCAAACTTAAAATGTTAGGCTAAATATGTTGAAATTGACTTTGAAATTAGGGAGGGTGGGCACTGGAATAGAGATGGAAGGAGTAGTATCAGGATGTGATTTAGGAAGAGCGACTTAATAGAGAGCCAAAGGTGACTTGGAGAGACTGAAGCCAGAAAGCCTGGAGAGGTTAGGTCATGACTGCAAAACCTTAGTTCCGACTCGCGGTGAGTGGGATTTAGAGAAGCAACTAGAAGAGTAAAGATTGTGACTCAATGGAAGATAGAGCAGAGGAATGACAGGGAAGATCTGCCCACGAAGTGGGACTAAAAGAAGGGAGATGGAGACTCTAAGTTAATTTAAGGATTTTCAGCCTGGGTGAGATGAAAAAAAGCAGAATTATGAAAAAAACCTGAATGCAAACATTTCCATAGCACTCATTATATTCTCATACTTAAAAAAAAAACCTCATTCTCCCATAAACATATATACATCTGCCATACATATTATATATTGAATATACACAACATGGACACCATGCGTATGCTGTAACTTTAATCACTTTTGCATAGATTCAGAACCATACAGATATTGATACATAATTAAATATATTATTCAGTAGGGAAATCATATTTTTGTTACTGCTCTTATTCTAGCTATTGACTCTGCCTACAGTTCTATTATTTGCAAAATTTCCTCTCATATTCCAAAATGTATTCTAAGAAAGAGTTATTTAGAGAGTTAATTTAGTTTATAGAACAGCTACTCAGAATTGAAGATAATCAATAGTAGCTTCTGATTCAGGCTCTCACTAGGTATTTAGGCAGAGACCCAACGAGATGGCTGTTCCTTCTAACTCAATTTAGTACAACGTGGGGAGCGTGCATGTAGCAGCCCGGCCCATCTGTTCTTTTTTCTAATTTTAAAGAGGTTATTTTTGCATTAGTTTTTGGAATTTTTAATTTTATCTCTGCTACGTTACAAAAAAATACTAACAAGCTGAAAGAAAAAGAAATTGTTGATAAGAGGAAAAAGAAGTTGTGGTACTTTAAACCTAGTTATTTTCCCATTAGATGGTATTTTTTGCTTATTAAATAAATACCATGGCCCTTATTTTCTTTCTCTCTGCCTCAGTTGTTTTCATTAAAATCTCAACATTTTGGATAATGGGTACCTCCAGAATTTTTTATTGCAGAGTCCCCCCATTGTGGGTAATATGATCAATTACATTGTTGAAATGCAGTTTATGAAGTGATACTCAATAATGGCTTCTAAGTACTTGTGTGTAGCTCCCACTTACTATTCTGTGTGTGCATGTGCATGTAATGTTTCAAAATGATAGGAGAATATTAGTATATTGTACACAGATATTTATGTGTGTATCAATTTAGCTACTCACCAAATATTTAATGAGTTCAATCATACATATAGTTTTAGATGTTATCTAAATTCACAATACAAAAAAATAATTTTTGTATATCCTTCATTTGCAAAATAAGCATAAACATTCAATTGAAAATTTCTTTTTTCTAGCCCTCCTTATTTTCAAAGTAATAGTTACAATTACTTCTTCTAGTACAGAAGCCAAACTTCAAGTATTAGAACTCTCTTACTAGAGATAAAATTAATATTGTGGTTAAATAACTGTGAGGCTAAACTGCCTTATTTTGTCACGTAATAGCTGTGTGTTCCTCAGATAAGTTACTCAACCTCTCTGAGCCTCAATTTTCTCATTAGTAAAATGAAGATATTAATAGTACCTTCCTCAGATTGGTTGTAAAGATTGATTGAACTAATACATGTAAATTACTTAGAACAGTGCCTTGTCCATAGTGAGCACTTAATTTAAATTTTACTATTATTGTTCTGATTAAAGCCTTACTTCTCTTCATTATGCCTACATAAGTATTAGGCTCAACTTCCTCATTTTCCATAGTCACTTCTAAATAATTGTGAGTTGTACTAGGTAAGCAAATAAAACCAATAAGCTAATAATTGCACCTGTGTGTATTTCTATACATCCAGCATACGCTTTTGGACTAAAGATTCTTAAATGTTATGGTGATGCGGACACCAAATGTAGGCGATAATGCCAAATTTCCAAATCTCTTCTCCACCATGTCCAGCTCACTCTATTATTTGGAAATGTTTAAAATTAACTGTAATTTCAAGTATAACTGGAAAAGGGACTAAATATCTTCTAAATGATAAAAAGGTAGAATAATGCATTAATATAGCTAACATATATACTTGGAAGGCAGCAACAGCAGCCAGCCATGACCTTTTTATTGAGAAAGTGACCCAGAAAATGGCCAGGGAAATTTCATCATTTATTTCACACCTCTAAACTGAAGCCTCAGACGCCTGTAAATCGCCATCAGATAAAGTTGGCTTATAGTGTACATAAAATACAAATTGTGTAAGGGAATATTTTATATTTCCTGTTAAGGCTTTTTTTTTTTTACCAGATCTAATGGAGAAGAGCAGTAATATTTATTTCTTTATAATGAACAAATAACTATTAATTGTTATTCCTCCATTGCTGGAATTCATGGGACTTAATATACTACCAAATTCAAAGATAGATCTTGCTAATTCTAATTCCTTCAGGCTATATATTTGTTTCAAGCATGAACATACAATAGTACCTCCATGCCATGTTTTTTTAATGTTGCTACAAAGCAGGATAGGCTAAATCGTAGATATAGACTACCATTTTAATTGAAATTTCAAATCCTAGAATATTTTTAATTTAGATTGCACAAGGCAAATTAAGCATTTTGATAAACCGTGGAAGGCAAAATTAACTAATCCATATATTTGATTTTAGGATAAGGTAGAAGTATTTTGACATCATACTTTTTCTTATGAGAAATGTAAATATTTCATATTTATAGCAGAAAAAGATATATGTTAATTCACACAGCTAATATTAGAAAGCATCTACTATGTGGATATATGAAATAATCTAATTCCTTACCTTCACAATGCTTACAGTTGAGGAGGAATGACTAATATGAAGGCAATTCATATATAGGAACAACAGCTCAAGATAAGCTAATTTCTGGGGCAGTGAATGTGGCATTTTAAGATCATTAAATGTTTTTAAAAAATTAAATCTCAACTTCACCATCATAAGGAGATGTCGTGCTGGGCTTCCTTTCCAAATGAAATGAGGAGTGACAGAAAATTAACTGATTGAGATCTCTTTAGTGAAATTGCTTTCCTTCTCAACAGCAAGTAATACGTCTTATAGGTATCCTTAACGCTTAAACCTATAAATATCCCACCTCATTAAGCATAAGGGCCAGTCATGGACATATGCCACTAGTGTCCACTTTCCTTCAGAGATTTAGGGTGATGAGAAGATAAAGGGTCTGCTTACCAGATGGAGCTTGTCAGATTAGCAATTGGAGCAGAGTAAATATCGCTGTCATGTTGTTTTTTGAAGCACAAAGAACTCCCTTTGTATAACGCATGTGCATATTTAATAGTTTAAAACAAAACAGCTCAGCAGAAGGTTGGCTGGTGGTCGTACCTCTAGCCGAATGGCCATTGCCTGAAGGCACGTTTCTGCTTTCCTCATAATAAGGAACATTAGCAACCAGTGGCTCGAGAAAGGCAGAGTCAAATAAGTCTCCTGGGGCCCAGTGGGCCACATGAAGTGAGAGCCTTTAGACAGCGCAATGAGATTACTGCTCCAGAAAGGGTTTACAACATATATTACCACACAGGCTTTACAAGGCTGCCAGCTCTCTCAACTTACAAATGTCAAACATGATTTAAAAGGTTATTATACTATCAAGAGGGAAGGAGGATGATTTTCCATTACTGAAATTTCTATTTCATTCTGTTGCACAGACTGCATTTCACAAAGTCCAATATTGCTAAATAACCTGCTTTTATCTTTAATAAGTGTTTTATGGACCTTAAATTGGAAGAATCATTTTTACTTTATTTATATTAGAAAATTTGATATTTTCTGGACAAATGGCAATGATAAATTTGGTATATGTATCTGTGTATTGTGCTTAGAAGGTTGTTCTTACACAGGGAGTAAATTTGTTTATTTTGTGTCAGTTACAGAGAGGATATCTAGGTAAATGGTAGTTTTTTGCGAATGCATTTAAGTCTACAGTATTTCACACTAAAATCAAATGCAGTTCTCTATAGTGCATTATGTATATCTCCTTGGGTTTTATTATAACTGGTCTTCAGAAAGTTTTCCAGCTTTTTTAGTTTCAGGGGAATATTTATTTGCTCAACAAGAACTCGATTAGTTGCACTCAATGAGTTAATTCAAGAACAGTTATATTTAAAAAGTGGCTCAATAAAAGTAAAAGGCTGTTTTTCTTTGATTTTAAGGAGATTTTTATCCCTTCTTTTGCCACATTTGAAAAATAATTTTCAAGTACAGATGTTAAAATATACAATGAACATCAAATTGTCAATGTGGAGTTTTGAAACACTACATTTATAAGAGGTAAAACAAGGGATTTCAGCTGCTGTCGAGGAATCATTCTTCACTCGATTTCCTAGCAAATCACCCTGACTGCTTTTTCTGAGCATAAGACCATAAAACTGTAGGTTGCCTATATACATATCCCATCCCAGAATGTTCTAGGCACAGCAGTATGTCAGCACTATAAGCTGATATATTTGGGGACGGTATTCTCAGGTGGGGAATAAAAAGGATAGAAGAATAGTCTGGTGGTGAGATTATGTCAGTTTTCCCCGTTATCTCCAGCTCTGAAATAGTAAATTAAAACCTTTGAATACACTCATGTTCGCATGGGCATTGTCAAAGTTACATTAAAGCCTATGGTAGGTAGAAGGCAGTTTTAGCCTGAAGGATAATACCTTTGTTCCGAGTATAGTACCTACTTTAAAACTTATCATTTACCATAAATGCAAAAAAAAAGGGGGGGTCACATAAAAGGGAAATAAAACAAGAAAAACTACTTTGAGTCTCGAAAAACATTATTGTACTTCATGTAAAAAATACTAGACAACTGAGAATTTCCAATTTTTTCAGATGGAGTATGAAATTAGCTTTATACTTTGGATGAGAATGAACCTGAATATATACCTAAGAATTAGTGTGTGTGTATGTATCCTTTATTCTTCTTCAGAAAATAACAACAACAAAATATTTGAATATTTTACATAGTATATTTTTATTTCAGGTAAATTCTTTATTGTTATAAAATAAATCAATAACATAAGGAAATATTCCAGGTTTAGGAAATAATGAGAACATTTTATTTTACCCTCTTTCACATAGTAAAAATAAAAATTGAAGAATCTTTTTAATTTATATATTTATTATTTTTAAAGCATATTTTATTGATTATGCTATTACACTTGTCCCATTTTTTTCTCCCCTTTATTCTCCTCTGCCCTGCACACCCCCTCCCACCATGGGTTGTACATAATAAGTTCTTTGGCTTCTCCATTTACTGTACTATTCTTATCCTCCCCCTGTGTATTTTGTACCTGCCATTTATGCTTCTTATTCCCTGCACCTTTTCCCCCATTCTTGCCCCTCCCCCTCTCTGCTGATGACCCTCCATGTGATCTCCATTTCTGGGATTCTGTTCCTGTTCTAGTTGTTTGCTTAGTTTGTTTTTGTTTTTGTTTTAGGTTCAGTTATTGACAGTTGTGAGTTTGTTGTCATATTACTGTTCATAGTTTTGATCATCTTCTTTTTCTTAGATAAGTCCCTTTAACATTTCATATAATAAGGGCTTAGTGATGATGAACTCCTTTAACTTTACTTCATCTGGGAAGCACTTTATCTGCCCTTCCATCCTGAATGATAGCTGTGTGGGACAGAGTAATCTTGGATGTAGCTCCCTGTCTTTCATGACTTTGAACACTTCTTTCCAGCCCCTTTCATGATTTTGAATACTTCTTTCTTGCCTGTAAGGTTTCTTTGGAGAAGTCAGCTGATAGTCTTATGGGAACTCCTTTGTAGGCAACTCTATCCTTTTCTCCTGCTGCTTTTAAGATTCTTTTCTCGTCTTTAATCTTGGGTAATATAATTCTGATGTGCCTTGGTGTGTGCTTCCTTGGGTCCGACTTCTTTGGGGCTCTCTGAGCTTCCTGGACTTTCTGGAAGTTTATTTCCTTTGCCAGATTGGGGACGTTCTCCTTGTTTATTTTTTCAAACAAGTTTTCAATTTCTTCCTCTTCCTCTTCTCCTTCTGGTGCCCCAATGATTTGGATGTTGGAACATTTAAAGTTGTCCCAGAGGCTCCTAAGCCTCTCCTAATTATTTTGAATTCTTGTTTCTTCATTCTGTTCTTGTTGAATGTTTATTTCTTCCTCCTACTCCAAATCATTTATTTGAGTCTTGGTTTCCTTCCCTTCACTGTTGGTTCCCTGTATATTTTGCTTTATTTCACTTTGCATAGCCTTCACTCTTTCCTCTATTTTGCAAAGAATCTTTTAAATGTTAAATGAAAATAAATATATTTTGGTTTCAGTTTTAAAGTTTGCTCAAATAATAAATTTACTACAACAATGCCTTCATATATCCATGACCAATTATGTATTTATGTAAGTATTGGATTTTAGAAGAATCCTGTTTGAAAATTTCAAAACATTATTTTATGCTAATTGGATATAAACTTTCTTTCACAAGTCTTTCACATGGTTTATTTTCATTTTATATATGAAATATAATTTGATTAATAAAATATAAATCTATGTATACCTTTTTAAAGAGCTCAGTTATTGGGGCAAAACAAAATGATGTATAAATTCAAAGTTATAAAACAGATTATTAATATGATGTAAAAATATCTCACATTAACCCTGTCTAGTGTGGCTCATAGGATAGAGCGCTGACCTGCAAACCAAAGGGCCGCTGGTTCAATTCCCAGTCAGAGCACATGCCTGGGTTGCGGGCCAGGTCCCCGGTGAGGGGCCCACCAGAGGCCACCACTTTTTCGCCCTCCCTTCCCCTCTTTCTAAAAATAAATGAATAAATAAATAATCTTTTTTTAAAATCTCACGTTAGAATATGAAATATAATAAAAGCTTTCCTTCTATAGGAAAGTCTTAGCTTCTGTTAAAAATAAATACATTTTAAAAATGCAATGTGACCCTCTCTAGAGGAAAGTTCACTAGTAGACTGATAAACTGTTTCTGAGAACCAAACTGAGTTTTGAAAATTAATCATATTTTAAAAAGATGGAGATGTAGAGCACCTACCAAAATTTGTTTATGTCAGTCTGTATGTGAGAGAGATTTATCTTTCTGCTATGGTTCTATAATAATGAAAATTATTGATATCTCCCAGTTTAGCACAAAAATTAGAGCAGTGTGTTAACCTAGAAACTTTGTTTTCAAAAGTTATTATAACAGTTATTTAGAAACCTTAGCTTGAAAGTCCAATGTCGTGTTCATGTTGACGTGCTCCTATCAGGAACAAAGGCATCTGGTATGAAAGAGCTTCTGCATTTGACAATATAGGGCCTAACTTTTCATTTTAGTTACCCGTGAAAAATGTTCAGTGATGCATCCTTGCTACCTCCTCTCCAACCTCAAAATGGGTACCTTATCACCCTAAAATATAACCTAACACTAATATTACTCCTTAATATTAGACAACTATGGATTAGAAAATGTTATCTAGAATTTAAGCCAACTATTTCAAAATAGAGTTTATCATCCTGCCTAAAGGGTATAAAACTCCAAAGCTCACTGGGGCTAGGTGAGTGAGATCCGTGTGGATGGATTGCAGTGAACTGGATAGTTTACGCTCTAAATGAAAACACATTGCATTTAAACACACCTCATCCAGCCTTACCAGGGCTCCCGCTTCTGATTTCTTCCTGAGTGTCTAACCACTCTTTATAGCATTAATCGGGCTATTTGATAAATTGGGAGCAGGAATGTTTTTATCAACTCTATGCAGCATATAGAATTTCTTTCAGAAAAATAGTGAAATTAAAATTAGTAGTAATCTGTGAGTTGGATAGATGTTAACTTGAAAGAACATTTCATTTTTTCATGCAAATAGTACATTTTCAATGCATATGTAAGGTGTATTAAATGTAAATATCTATTTGAAAAATTTTCAGAAAATGTGATGTTCGTTTTTTTCATGCTAGAGATAACAAGTCTAAGCCAAATATCAAGTCATGTTCTGTGTGGGCAGAAAGATCTTATTTAAATTTCCTGTACCTATTAGGATTCTGATTTACACAATTATTATCAGTTTTCTAGAGATAACAAGAATAAAAGCGTAATAAAAGATAAAGGACAGAACATAGGAGTGCAGGAGAAACCCAGCATCAACCTCAGCAGGAAAGGAACCTCAAAGTGGTGTAGCTCTGAAAGTCGTGCCAGGAGCACGGGATGCATCCTAACAGACTGGACTGAAGAGGACCTGGGAAGAGAAACGGGGAATCTGAGTGCGGGATACTGGAGTGTCTGCTGGGCAATTTAAATAGTGCTGTTTCTGACGATTCTTGCGGTATCAGGACTTTGTGGAGTTATGAAAGACTAATAAAGATGATCAACATGTACCACTTTGGTGAAATGGGTGTAACCAGGGAATTCTATAATTTCAATAATATTTAAAATTCTTGTATTTGGATTCGAATGCATTATTTTACAACTTCCTTTTCAAAATTTATGGGTAATACAGTATTAAGATCAGATTAAGAAACTCATACCTGGAGAAGTGAAATTAGCTGACACATGGCCACACAGATAGCAAATGGATGATTTAGTCCAAAGTCTTTTAGTCCCCCCCACTTTCCCGCCATAAATCAGGAAGATCAGTGAACAGTGGACCCTAATTCTGACTCTACTAGTGCAGGCCATAGCTGTATACCTCAAAAGTAAGCAGAGATTATTTTATGAGATGCGAGTTCTTAACCTTCATTGCACATTAAAGCTGCCTGGGGAGCTTTATGAAAGTAACACCAGTGTTCCTCCCCTCCTATGACTAATTCAGTCAGGATCTCTAAGGCTAGAATCAGGCCTTCACTATGTTTTTTTTTTGTTTATCCCAGTTTCTAGAGGGGATTAAAAAAACACTCGCTTAGCATCTTGAAAACCAAAATTTATTTTTCTTCTTTTTTATTTTCATATGTATTCTCATGCATGTTGGTTGCTGGTAAACCACATTCTCTGTATTGGCAACATCCGAATGTATGCACACATCATTCACAGAAATACCGCACCTGTGCTCATTATCCTTGCCAAATGCAGATTTAGGAGAAATGCAAAATGTGAAGCCAGTTAAAAGGAAAAGTGAGAAAGATGCTTCTGTGTTTTTTTGTTTATTTTATTTTACCTTTTTGGTAGATTCCAGTGTTTGAATCTAGTGAGAGAAGGAAAAAGCTTCTGTTGGTTGTCTACAATATGCCTCATGCTTCATGCTTCCAGGGAGATCCTTTCATCTGCAGTGCACTCCCAGGGAAGAAGCATTGGATGATGATGAAAGATGTGTAATTAGGATGGCCGATTTAGCCAGTGAAAATACAGGGTATGGCAAAAGTAGATTTATAGTCATTCATATAGAAAACAATACAATAATAAATAACAGTACAAGAATAAACTCTTTGTTTCGCATACTCACCACTGTCAGCCTCCTCGTGCCCCACCCTGTGTTACCTGGCAATCCCACTCCTAAGAGCTTGGTTCTTAAGTTAGCCTCTGGGCCCGTTGTTTCAGCCTCCTACCCAGAGTGAAGACTGCCCTGTCCGTAAAAGACAAAGTGTCACCCTTTCATCTCCAGAGAGAGCGACTTTCCTCTGGACAATCTAGGAAGAATCAGACATTTATATGAGCTAGAACAACATCTATGTCTGCAGTTCTGTTGAAGGGTCCATAGAGAGATGACTCTGATATTTAAAGCAGTGATACATGAAAAACAGCAAGAGGAGAGGTTAGAAGTTAATACTAAAAGTGATTTCCATTTCTTAATATAAGCTCTTCCACTAGGCAATTCATAGTAAATGAAAATGGGGAAAAGTGGTATCATACATTAATTATTTCTTTCTCCCATTAAAAAACTTTGAGGACAAGTTCATTTTCTATGTGCAGTGTAGGATGACCATTCAGAGATTCTTCGTTCAGAGTAAGACAGCTTGTCTTGTGATTTAGATGAGTATTTTTTTTTCTTTATTTTAAATGTCTTTCAATGGATTACATAACAATGTTTTAAATACACATGAGCTCAAATCTAGAGCCTTTTATGGCAAAATTAACTGTCTCTTTAGAAAGCTAAATCTAAACATTAATAAAATTGGGTCCCTACTTAAAGCCTGATAGTCTGAAAAAAGTTTGGAATTAAATTATATTCTCTACATCTCTAAATAAAATATTGCAACCAGTTGAAAACCTATGAAAAATTAAATCAAGAAAGTTATCTTTGGAGGCCTTTTATAGGAGAAGTGGATTTCTTTTTTTCTTTCTTTTTTTTTTTAATCCTGAAAACACTAAAGGAGATAAGAGAGCAAGACAGTAGTTCCAGTTCTGTTTGAAGCATAAAATCTCTGCAACTGAGGTTTTATGGAAAAGAAAAAAAAAAGGATTCACCACTGTCTACTCATCATGCTGTTCAGTTTAAACCTGGTTCTAAAGAAAGAAAACAATACTTATTTCCAGAGAAAGCCATTGAGTTCTTCAGGGGAAAAACAAAACAAAACAAAACAAAACAAAACAAAAAAACAACAACAACAACAACTGCCTTTCTTTCCATTTGAGCTCTCAAAATTAAATGGTATAGCAAAAATTTATATAATCTTGTTTCACCTAAGACTCAAGCTCTGTTATTAGAATAATATTCAATATCCTGAAAGATAAAATAATTTAGAACGACCTGATATTATATGACCAAGATTTACCATTTTAATATCTTACCATTTAAATATAGAATTCAATGTGGGTAGTACTGATGAGCCTTAGTAGGAAAAAAAATAGGGGGGGCCTATAATGGATTAGGTCTGGTACAGCCTTTTTGTCATGAGTGAAGAGGCTAATGTAATATAAGCACTCATGAGTAATCAGATGTCTTCTGATGAGTGAATTGAAATGTCATAGCAGAAGTAATCCACCATACATTTTATTATGAATTTTTGTGGGTAGATTTAAATTCATTTTCTGACTCATTTAATTTATTTAATCAAAACAAAATCTAGGATGCATGAAAAAAAATCAATTTTGGTAATAAGAGACTTACCCCAATGTATGTATTCATTTCTAATTTTTTTCTTTTCCTCATCAGTTTACTGGGCTGTAATTTGTGCAATTATTCTTTGCAGCTTTGTTTCTGTTTTTTGCCAAAGGCCACACATCTATGACCAGCAAGCATTCCAAACAATATTGTATAATTGTGTGTACACTAGAAATATCCTAGTATTTTCAATGCCCCCGATCAAGTGTATCTTTGACGTAAGTTCTCAGATTCCACAGATGAGCCATAAATTTTTGCACAACTGGATTTTACAAGATATACTCAATCAATCAGAAATCCACGTGACTATTTAATTGACTTTTGTTTTCCTTTTAACTCCTCTGGCTAAAGTCATCATCATCTGTGGTGAGAATGTAATTGCTGAAAATATTTTGAAGCCACTGGGTCAGTGATTAAGAACAAAAAGGAATCAGTGTTTAATGAAAGTCCTCATACATTAGTCATCACGGCCATCACTGCTCCCCACAGGACATCGGAATTTACTGGATTCACTTGAATAAAACCAAACTGCTTCTTAACTTCTCAAGGTTCTTGTTCTATATTAGATGGTAGGACATGCCTTAATTTAGATCATAATTATCTGCCATAGTAATTGTTCTCTGCAGCTATCTCACTTTCTCACCCTCATCTCTCAAAACAAATTATTCAGGAAACTTTTGTAGCCCTCAAAATTCTTACCTACCTTTAGTACTTATTCATATATCTGGAAGCAAGTTGAATTCCAGATATTTTTCAGATCATTTTTATAACATTTGGTTCTACATAAATAAAAACAGGTACAAAAATGTTTTATTTATTGAATATATATGTAGGCTATTTTTCAATTTCTTAACTTTTACTTTTTATTGAGGTATAATTGACATATAACATTATATTTAGTTTCAGGTGTGCAACATAATGATCTAGTATTTGTATACACTGAGAAATGATCACTACAATAATTCTAGTTAACACCAGTCACCATACATGGTTACAATTTCTTTTTCTTGTGGTGAAGACTTTTAAGATCCACTTTCTTGGCAACTTTTTTTTTTTAAATCCCTACCCAAGGATATGTTTATTGATTTTATATAGAGGGGAAGGGGGAGAGAGAGGGAGAGGGACAGACACTAATCGGTTGTCTCCCGCACGCACCTCAACCAGGAACTGAACCCACGACTTAGACATATGCCCTGACCAGGGATCAGACCAGCAACCTTTTGGCAGCGGAGGACACTCCAACCAACTGAGCCAACCAACCAGGGCTCTTAGCAACTTTCAAACATGGCATAGAGTCACTACTAAATACATTACATCCCAAATCTTATTTATTTTTTAAAAGATTTTATTCATTTGTTTTTAGAGGCGGGGGGAGAAGGGAGGGAGAAAGATAGGGAGAGAGATGCAGATGTGAGAGAAATATAAATCAGTTGCGTTTCATAAGCGCCCTGACCAGGGACCACACCGGCAGCCCAGGCATGTGCCCTGTCTGGGAATCTAACCGGCCACATTTTTCCTTTCAGGACAGCACCCAGGCAGTTGAACCACATTGGTCCGGGCAAGACCTTTATTTTATAGCTGAAAGTTTTTACCTTTTGACCTCCTTCACCTACTTTGCCCTCCCCACCATACCCTGGTTACTTTTAAAACAATTGTTAGAGGCTGCAGGCATGGTTTGATCCTCATTTTTGTATCATATCATTCAAGTATTGTTTGCAAATGATGAACTTTGCATTATCTGGAAGCATTTTATGAAGCCAAATTTATAAATGGAGGTATAGAAAAACTCACATTCCTATATCTAACCCAGAACACAAGAGAAAGTGAATGAATTATTTTTGTCTTACCTTTCAAGTCACACATAAACCATTAAGGAATTAATAAGACAGTAAAATATAAAACCATATTACTTTTAAGATTTTTGAGTGAGTGTGCCTAGACAAGCCAGATAATTCGTCATTTTTGTTCTCCAACCATAAAGTAGAAGACAGATTCCTCTCACAAACTGCAGTTTAATGGCTATGTTTTACTATGTTAAACTGTAACTGTCTTAAGTGAAAAGTACACACAGTTTGTATTATTCATGAGTTAAATATCTACCCTGAGCAAAGAGAGGAAACGATCCTTCCTTCCTCTATCCTGAGAGTAAAATAGAAAACTGCACTTCGGAATTCCGTATGTCAGTTACCCATGGAAATGATTCAACACACATTTTTAAAATGCAGAAACCTTACTTACCACCAAATCTAAAATCTACGACCTTTATTCATCTTGCCTGATGGTTTTTGGAGTTATGCTTAATTTCATAGCTAACAGTATGAAGCTTATCTCCCTTTTTAAAAATGTCTAATTGGAACCTAGCATACTGTTTTCAATAAGAGGAGATGCCTCTTATGTGAAAATGGTATAGTCGGCCCCATGTTCATCAAGAAAAGATTAAAGGAACAAATAAATCATGAGCATACATGCATTACTTCAAGTACCAATTTTTATTGTATCAGTCAGGATGGGTTAGGAATTCTGAGGTAACAAATAGTCCAAACATTTCAGTGGTTTTAGAAGCAAAAACAGTTCTGTCATGCCCTTGGACTACTTGCCTGTTGCAGGTTAGCTGGGGCCTTGCTCTGGCATGGGTATTATCTTTCGTTCACCACCCAGAGTGAAGAAATACTGCCGTCTGGTGACTGTGGCAGAGGGAAAAGAGAGAGCCAGAGGCTGATGCATCAGCGTAAATACTTCTGCCTAGGAACACATGTCATACGCTCTCATGACTCATAGGCTGCAATAGTCACTTGGCCACACAAAACCACAAAGAAGTCAGAAGGTAACTAGTCATGTGGCTGGAAGGAGGGGACAATCGGAAACATTTGACAAACAGGGATATTGATTATATGGATATTAACTCTCCAACCCCAGTGTAGACCTACAGATACCAAGTTTATTTAGTTTTGATGCTAATTGGACTTCATATTTGATGTACTGACCTTTTAAAGGCTGCATTTTGTATTGGCCCCTTTTTCTTTAAACAGGGTTCTCCTCTGTGTATTATTGATGTGACTTTTGTTTTAAGGTGTTTTGTTTTGTCTTAGGTCGAATCAAACATTAATGAGTATGGCATTAGTAACTAAGCCCAATAATGATGACATTGACTCAATAGTACGAATTATGAGTTATACATGAGACTCATCTATCAAGGAGTTCAGGGATATTTTCTGACCATTTCCTGAGACTTAACAGCTTCTGTGTTTCCATGTCAGTTTCCAAGTATTAGAGAGAATGGATTGTGAATCATAGAATACTAACATCAGAGAGCTTACAGGGTATTATTAAAAATACAACATCTATTTTTTATATTTCAACAAGATTACATACAAAGTATTATATATCAGGCTACTTAAAGTAGGAGGGCAGACAGAAAAATTATCTTGAAATTGATTTATTTAAGTCGTAGGAGAGAAGACTATCAGATAACTATAAGGAATACAGCTGTGTGTTTTGCTAAAAATAAGCTTATCTTTTGGCCTTTTTGGCTATATTTTAGAAGCATATTTTCTCTTTCACAATAATTTTGAAATCCATCAACTTGGAAATATATATTTTTATGCTTAGCTCAATTATTGCATTATTTTCTAAGCTCATAGATATTCTGAATAGTAATAATAATAATAATAATAATAATAAAGAATATGGTACAGGGAAAAGAGTGCTGGACCACATTACTGTGACTCATAGAAGTTACTGGCCATCTCCCAAGCCTCAGTTTCCTTTCTTTGTAAAGTAGAGAAAACAATATCAATCTTTCGCAAAGTAATAGTATAAAATTTAACTGCACAAAGATCTTATTTTCAAAACAGTCTTAGCATAACTGCATAAATAGAAGCCTTGCATGTGTGACTGCATATAAACAAGCATGCAATTTTAAATGGAAATTAAATTTCATTATTCAAACCACATTGATTTTATCTGATCAAATTGCCCTCACATATTTGAGTTCCAAGGTCCGAGGGTGAATGGTGTTCTGTGATGAATTCCAACAAGTCTGGGCTTTACTTAATCCAATTTTACAGCGTTGAGCCAAACAGTAAATGCTTGTGAAGTTGACTTGTTCCTTTTTCCCTATCTTTGGGATATTTAGTCTAATAAAATTATAAAATGTAAGAGGTAGAAGTGAGTTGGAGTTTATATTGTTTATTCTCTTCAGTTACATTTAAGAAAATCAGGCCGTTATCAGTTTGGGATTTTATTCAACTGCTAGTAAAAGATTTCTAAAAGTTAATATCATATAAAAATTATAGATTTATACAGCTAAAGGATTTTTGAGTTTCTTGTCCTTCCTCTCGTAATTGTCTAGAGTACGAGAGTGGAGTAGGACTCTTGAGCCACACATTAAATACACAAATGCTAACGAAAACTGATGAACAAAAATGAAGGTCTGTGCATAACTTCCATGACATCCGCCGCCTCAGATAAGTAAAAACGTCCTCACATAATAACCCTAAGTATGCAGCAGCCCTTTCGATAATCTTAAAATCATTGAGCAGGGCCCAATTTTGTGATCACTAATATAGAAAAATGTACATATCTCCGTAATAAAACTAAGTAACATTGTAAGTAAATTTACGATTTTGTGTTGGGTCCCATTCATAGCCATGTTGGGCTGCATGCAGCCCATGAACCACAGGGTGGACACCCCTGGCCTAGAGGGTTTGCAAGAAGGTGTGCATAGAATCTTATTTATAGAATAATGAAAATAACAAAAGGACAGAGTGGAAGTGGCTAGTGAGTCTGTTCCCCTTTAAAAAGGACCTGTGCCAGAGCCAGTGCTTTGGCTCACAACTCTTTGTTGAGCATGTTATCACCAGGCCTCACATTGCAAGGAAGCTGGGTACTGTGGTTTGTCACTGGTCATTATACCTCCCCACAAAACTGGGGTGCTATGAATATAAAAGAAAAGCAGAAGAAGAGTATTGCACAAGAAACTTGTCTCTGCGATAGAGGCCAATTTTTAGATATAATGATGTAATATTTCTTTACTTATATTTGTTATTATGTCTGGGTTGAAATCTCAACAACCCAGAGTCACAATTAACAAGAGACAGTATACATTAAAATTATAGGTTTTAAAGTGGCACTGACTTAAATTCAAACCAGGGCTCCATCACTTGCACAAATTGCTTAACATTTTTAAACCTCAGTCTTCTATAAATTAAGATGGCACCTATTTCACAACGTCGAGTTCTAAATTAGGTAATACGTGAGAAGTACAACACTTAAACACAAGGCCCAGGATACAGTAATCACCCAGTAAGTAATCTGTACTGTGACCAACCAACAAACATTATTTTCTATGTTCATTTTATGACAGAAATTAAAAATGTTTGATGTTTTATTGTAATCAATGTCAAGGTAATAATATTTATCAAATTATTATACTTCCAGTTATCAGACTTGAGTGTCTTTTTGGTTCTTCTGTAAGATGATAGTGGTTATTTTTCATCTTCTGTCAGTCTCTATCTTTTTCCATTTATATGCGTGGATCCATCTTCTATAGACAGGATCTAGTCGATGATCTTGATTAGCCTGTGCTCCTTATCCAGTGTTATACATGCAAAGTAATTCCGCTTCTGTTTTTCACTTTAGTCTGTTCTTACCACATTGGCAATATGGACATTGGCCAACACTATTATGAGCTTGACTGTTCATGTGCTAGGTGTTCGAAAATTCATCCTTTGAATCTAAAGAAAGCAAAAGGTGAAGTCACAGGACTCCGATGCGTCTCATGTGTGCATTGTCTAATTATGTGTCGGTAAATAACTCTTCTTTTATATTCTGGATTTTAAGCTTCTGTGACCAGAAATATGGATTTTTATTTTAATCACGTCAGTTATTAATCAGGGGTACCTACAGAAATTTCCTGATTTCAGTAAGAAAAGGATTTTCTTTGGACCAGCATAAAAGTACTGCAAAGGGCTAACTTAATTGCCCATGCTGACTGATAGGACAAGCATTGACTATCTATGCTGTCTCAGACTTCGGTAATTGGGATTTCTCCAACTGAGGTCTGTCCATTGGCTGGCAAGTTTATACTACAACTGACTGTTCTTTCCATGAGGCAGCTTTCATTGAAACCTCTAAAAAGGAAAGGAAAACAAGAAAAAGAAAAAAGACTCTGTAGTATCTTCATCTGCTATCGATAATGCCTGGGGCTGACAGTTGTAGTGAATGGAAATATTGAATGTATCTTTTCTTCTGTGTAAAATTTCAATATGAAGTTATTCAAATTATGGTCTGGTTATGTCAATACCTGCATTCTCCACGTATATATGACCTAGATTCAAATGGAAGTTAGGTGGCTTTTCTTCACCCATTCATATTTTAAAAAGCACTTAGAAAGTATGTTGAGAATGTAGCTTATCTTCCTTTCCTGCTGCTATTCAGTCTGCCCCCACGTGGCGGAGAGCGTAAGAACCTGAAATGATACGAATGTGGTCAGTTTAGGACTCAGGGCTGGCTGCAGCTGTGTGCCTGATTGATTTTGGGGGGATGTAACAACTGACCTGTTTGAAATTTATTAAATGTAATATGAATTTACCTGTTCAAATCATAGCAGTATAATAATTCTTAAAAGTGTGGCTGTACATTTTAATTCAATACACTAAGTAAATAAACTTTAAGACATATGGCACCCTTTCTGCAGTACCTTTCTAAAGGCCCTACTTTGGACTCATGCTTTTCTTCCTTTCCTACCTGATTTAAAACTCTTCTTTCTTCTATGGGCTTATACGGGAAGATATTTTTCTTTTTCTTTTTTTCTTTTTACCAGTTGCTGACTGATAATTTAAGTTTTAATCCTCAATATGATTCAGAACTTCTACCTTTTTCAAGTTCTTAAAGATTTCTCTTGTCTCATTTTTAAACATGGCCTTTGGGGAATGACAGTGATCGTGACAGATGGCAAAGGAATAATATTGCACTTTGGTGCTGTTTCTGTCTTTGCCTCTTGATCTCTCTCCACTTTCTCAAGGCAAATTATAGATTTCCTTTGCCTCTAGAGGGACGCAAATAGCAGTTGCCTGTTATATGGCTTTTTGTTTCTAGGCTCTTAAGATAAAAGGGTTCCTATTTAATTAGACATTGTTATTACATTTATTGTTAATGAAGGATACTGATTAGTATGTTGATCAACTACTTGACTAGGCAGAAAGGTGACTTGTTGAATTACAAGGGAAAAAAATGTTTATCTTTGGTGAGTTTGAAGGTATATTCCCTCTAGTGGTCAAAAAATGGTATTTTACATACATATTATTACCCAAACTTCTTTTTCTTTTTTTTTGGAAAATGTCCTTTCATTATGTTTTAAGAAACATTACCTCATATGTATAATTTATATGTTCTGTATACTAATGAATGTGACTTACAACTAAAATTGAGCTCCTTAAAAGAACTTAGAGATCTTCAATTATTAAACTCACAATTTTAAGTATGAAAAAGTAGGCAAAGAAAAAATTTTTTACAACATAGATATGTTTGAAGGAATGAAAAAGTTGGGTGGTGGGTATATTTGATATGCAGGTATATTTGAAATATTTTATAGTGAGACAAATTTTAGAGAGAGGTGGTATAATCACTAGTTAAATTTTAAGCACTAGAATTTTTTAATTTTATTTTTAAATTATAGTTTACATTAAATATTATTTTGTATTACTTTAAGGTATACAACATAGTGGTTAGAAAATCATACTTTATAAAGTCTTTCCCCCAGTATTTCCAGTACCCACCTGGCACTATGTATTTATTACAAGAAGCACTAGAATTTAAATGGCACTAGTGGTGAGTTGAGAGTTATAATTATAACTTGAGTTTATTTGTTCGCATTTATTTATCCACTTGGAAAGTATTTATATAATACCAAGAATGTGCTGCATTCCAGAGGACACAGAGAAAATACAAAAACACACAATAGATGAGAGATCCCAGTGAACAGATGACTAAGCAATGAGGTAGTGCTAGTAGAATTATGAATTAAGAACTAGGGGCGTATGCCAAGCACAGAGGAGCCACTGTCCTGAGGGTTGGCTCGACAGTTAATCACAAGAGTGGGTGAAATGATTAAGAGATTGGGCACAGGGTAGAGGTGTTACCTAAGCAGAAAGAGCTTTTGGGAGTGGTTCCAAGCAACCAGGTTGAATTGGAATTCAAGTATGGAAGACTTACCTGGGCAGAGAAGACTGGAACACATTGCTTAATAATTTTCCTAGAGCAGATCTTATGCAGGCACTATAAGATTAGATGAGATTTTGATCTCTAGGTCACACAATATGAATATGAATAATCTTAAAAATTATAGATTCACCCTGGCCAGTGTGGTTCAGTTGGTAGGAGTATCATCCCATAATCAAAGGGTCACAGACTCGGTTCTGGGTCAGGACACATGCCAGGATTATGGGTCCAATTCCCAGGCCGAGTGCATAATCCCCGGTCCAGGTGAGTCTGGGAAGCAACTAGTTGTTGATTTTGTCTCACACAGATGTTTTTCTCTCCCTTCCTCTCTCTCTAAAAGCAATGGAAAAAGAATGCCTGTGTCCTCAGATGAGAATAAAAGAAAAATAAAATTATAGATTAATTCACGTAATGCTAGGTAGTTCAGAATATCTGATGATATGATGCTTTGTGTTTGAGTTTGCTTTCTTAACATAGTGTTTCTTGAAAGGAATTACATTTGCTGCTCTATTGTATAAGTTAAAGGAGACATACAGTGAGGAGGAATTAACTTGAAAGTATTGCTGAGAAAATTTTCCTCAATAGATGTCATGGTGACCAAAGAATTAAGCACAACAAAAATTTCTGGTTTGATTCTAAAGACCACAGTTTATCCTAAAGAGGAAGTTATCAGTTCTAACTGAAAGTATTGTTTGCCTGATATAATACGTAAGAAAGTTTTTGGTGTCAAAGTTCGGAAGAAAAGCTAACAAACTGATGACCAAGAGGTAGACAAAAGTAAGGAAATGGAAATGGGGAGGTTAAGAGATACATGAACACCTATTTAAAATATTTTTAATTGGTTAGATTGACTGTTCTTTGTGAATATTCTATAGATGTTTTCAACCTTGAATATTATAGGATCTTTAAGATCTTTAGTATGAGACTGGTATAATTGCAAGCATAAAGTTATACAGGGTCTGACAGAAGTAATAACCTGTTTGAGTGTAGTTGGTAGGGTGAAAATATGGGTGTAATAATTTATAGTTTTAATTTGAACATTTTACCTAAAATGTCATATGGTGTGCTTGAGTGTGATATTGTTATGTTACAGAATTTTTTCTGATTTTGTAACAAAATATTTTGTTATAAAAAGGGGCATTATTTGTGCCAGACCCTGTATATTATACACACACACACACACACACATATATATTATGTATATACACACATATATTATGTATATGAAGTGTATATTATATGTGCATGCATATGTATGTACAAATAATTACAGATATAAAGGCAGGTATAATTATTTGCATCAAATAAACTTTCATCTCCCATGTCTATAAACATATTCCCTATTTTGAAGAACACCCCTGCTTACTCCCACATACACATACCCAAGATCTCCACATGCCCGGGACCACAGCCTTCATGTACCAAACACATAAACCCTTCCTGACAATGCCCTCCTGCTCTTGACTTTTCTTACCTGGTCTTCTAAGTTGAGACCTCTTTGTCCCTTATCTCAAGCCGCTTGATAATCAAATATCCGATGAGATTAAATATGTAATTTGAGGTGCTACTCCATGTGAAAAGGGTTGAACAGAGTGATACATTTGCGTTTTAATCTGTGCCTTCTCCCTAAATTAACTGAAAGGAATAGCTTTCCTGTGGCAAATGTGCCATTTGATTGAGAAAATGATGTCAAATGCCTTTGGCATCACTTAATCACACAAAGCACATACTGTTGGACTCTACTTGTTCATGTAACTGAACCTGTACCTGATAAATACTTGCAATACTGATAACACATTTTCTAGGTAATTGAGCAATGTTATTCTTTAGTCTGTTTTTATAGATGAGATTCCTGAGGATGGTTACAAAGCTCATTGTTTCATCACATACGCACTTTCATGCTTTGTAAAGCTCATGTGTTAGAAAAAGGATGTTGTGAGTAGACTTGGAAATCACTTGGCATTTTTGAGATTTGCCAAACAGCTTGAGATATTTTAAAATATTTTTCTTCGATCAAACCCCAAACATGTTTTTCCAAGTACTGTTTTTAGGTCAATTTTTATAACCATGTGTAATTTCAAGGAAATTTAACCCATATGTTTGTTTCTGTTACCATATATTCAAATTGATTTATAGCACATATGTCAGTATTTCCTTTGACACTGGTGTGTAAGGAGGGTGAACGAGACTTGCAATTTGCTGTGCAGAAAAGTGCACAATGAGACTTTAGATTAATGACCATAGACTATAACCCAGTTCTAACCCCAACACACTCTTCATGATAAAAGTCACAGGGGACTGTCTATAAGTGTCAGCAAAGGATGAGATCCAGGTACAGCAGTATGTTGATGAATGTGTGTTCCTAGCATGGACTCGAAAGATGGAACTCTGATTGGTGATTGTACAGCACTATGGGATTGAAGCCCTTAAATGCTACTAAAGCTCTTTGCCAACTGTGATGAAAAACTAGATCTATGAGCAGTCATATTTACTGGCAAAATAAGATTCAGAACAGCCAACACATTTTTTTTTTATTTTGTGTGGCACAGAGCCTAGAAATAGGCTTGTATGTGGAAGGTTGAAACACAGTCAGAATGCCACCGTGCTTTACAGGCACAGCAAAAATAAAAATGATTTGTTTAAACTGGCATATGTATTATGTGGCAGCATTTCTTTTTTTTTTTTTAATTTATTGATGAAGGGTGGTCTGGGAGATAGAGAGAGAGAGAGGGAGAGAGAGAGATTGGGAAGAGACAGAGGGAGAGAGAAAGAGAAACATTGAACCATTGTTCTACTTATTTCTGCATTCATTGGTTGACTCCTGTAAGTAGCCTGACCGGGGATAGAACCAGCAACTTTGGTGTGTTGGGATGATGCTCTAACCAACTGAGTACCTGGACCAAGGTTGGAAACTATTCTTAAAATTAAATGGAAATAGAAAGTCTCCAATAAAACACTTGAATTCAACCAATGGGCTACCTTAAAAGTAAGTGATACTTGCCAAGGCAAAGGTGCTCTGAATAAGAATGGATGATACTGGTATATCAGAGTTAGTGCCAAGAGGAATAAAATTACAGTGCAGTTAAAGTATAAGGGACACACATAAGTATTTCTGAAAACCAAAGTGTTTAAGAAGTAAGAAATGGTTCATAAACATTGCAAAGCACAAGTCAGCTATTGCATGTATACTGATATGCAGCACTATACAAATTCTTGTAACATCCACAGGAGATACGCTCTCTGATCCTAATGTTGTGCCCGCAAACAGAGAAAAATGAACATGTGTACTTGGAAGGGGGAATCCCAGTGACTGAAGAGTCAAACAACTCCTTGAACTCCGCAAGCCACTTTGGCTGTTCTGCTTCAGGGTTGTTGGCAACATAAGAGCACCTTTATGAATGTACCCTTATAGAATGTTAGTTATACCAGAGCAGACGCAGTGAGGGATTTGACAACTCCACCGCACTCTGACTGGATTGACATTTCCTTAGCAGTAACAAGCTGCCACTGTCTGGTGCCATGGGGGCCCTTGGGTTTGATTTAAGAGTGCTGACATTGACTGCTTGTTATTTCATATCTTAGAGCTTCCAGGAGACAACTGATGTCAGCATAAAATTATTTGATAGCTCTGAGTCTTGGGCAAAATGTGAACCTATTGATGTCTATAAAGTAGCTATCAAAGACTTGGAATTGAGAGTAGGGATAATTAAGGATAGAAATTAACCTGGTTTATTGTTATATAATCCTTAGTTTTTAATTTGGTCCCCATAAATACCAATTGCAACCATCTATGGGATGTGTGGTGATTGTACTCATTAAACTATGTTCTTATGTAATCCTCACACAATTTTACAAAATAAATGGTATTGTTTTCATCCTCATTTGACAAAACAGTTACGTTCCTTGAAGGCAGACTCAGGATTCAGATGCAGACAATCTGGTTCTCATGCCCATGCTTTCATCTTGAGTGATTCTGTTTCTCCCATGGAACTAAAGTCTCCAGATTGATGGGATTCTTGCATTGAGCCCCAAGGTGTTTTACTTCTTTAATTTAATGTAAGAAAATAATTTTTCATTTTAACAAGAAAAATAATAACAACTAGTGCTGACACAAGAAATATTTCTGAAAGAAAGTTGGGAATTTTTATCATCCTCATAGTTTTTCTGGAGTAAGCATATATCCAATGAAATGATTCTAATCATGAATGGAATCGATCAATGACTAGTTCTGTCATCACAACACATAGATTCACATGTTCTTTGCTCTTTGAACACTGAAAATTTGTAGAGTAGTAAATAAATATGTGAGAATTTTCATGGTTGACACAGAATTCTAATAATGGACAGAGTAAAAAAATAGATAATTATCTAATTTATTAATGGTAGCTCAGTTTGCCATTCTGTTTTTTAGACCTATTTTTAACCATAATGATTTTCAAATATAGCCATTTTCTAAAGAACGTATTTGCCTCGTTCTGGAAATCACCTCTAAACTCTAAAGCATTTTCATGTATAATATTTTATATGTGCATTGATTTTTTGTGTTGTTTTAAAATATATAACCCTGTTATATTTTCTTATTAACCTAAACAATGGCAGATGGAAATTCAATTTCTAGAATGTGTGTGTGTATGTGTGTATATTTCTTTTTTCAACCATGTCACAGAAATCTAGGTGAATTCTGATTCTCTAATTCTAACTCAGTATATAGCAATTGAAAGCATTTAGTTGTGATTAAAACAGATTGAAGAAGAGAATCCCTCTGAGAAAGCAGCTTCAAACAGTTTAGCTGGGCTTCTTCAGAGATAAGAACACAACACAAGCTAATTCCTGCAAAGTCTCCCTGGTGGTGCTGGCGACATACCCCTGACTTACTGTTTTTCCTCCTTATTGAGTTCTATTAAAATTCCTCCTCAACATGACTTCTGCTTTGAAGACTGACTTACTCTGTTTTCCAAGAACCAACAATTAGCCTTTTGCTTTACTGATACAGTGAAATACACTTGATGTCATAAAGGAACAGAGTGTAGACTGTTCCCAATTTACAGTTGAATCATATTTGAAAAGTCATGGGTAAATCATAGACAGTTTGGAACTTAGGATATCATTTACCATGGAAACACTGTCCTATAGGAAGGTTAGATTTTCTAGTCAGCCCTCCAAAGCCTATTTAACCCATAATGTAGCTGAATGTATTTATAACCAGTACTGTAAAAGTCTAACATCTCTATATAATAACAGTTCTGTGAGAGTACTCCTAACCTTTGTGGATCCAATATTGGAGGGAAGGAACATTGTTCTTTGGGAGTGTCCTCAGATCAGTTTCATTCACAGTGTGTTATTCTCAAGATCAGAGAGACAGGCAGATTTGTGCCTTCTGGGAGTAGTGTACTGGAAATAGGAGAAAGAGGGAAAAGTGGGTTGGCAATAAATTATAGATTATCATTCCCTGACTCCTTTCCCATTGCTGTAGCCTCATTTTGCAAATGAAAACCATGCCCTTGAGAACAGGAAGGGTACCTAGGGAAGGCACGAGTAAGGGGCTTGCTTGTTCCTGGGTCTGGGCTGCACGGGGTTAATGTTTCTGAAACTGCCGAGTAGCGACCCCTTTACTTTGTATTAAAAAAGTAAAAGATTGGAAATGTTCCTGTTGTACATACCTCATTAGGCTTCTCTTCCTCCCTCCCTACACAACCCTTGCTCCCACACTTTCCCAGCCCCTCCAAAATTGCCATAAGTCATTCTTCTCTAGGTATCCATAATGCCATGGCACTCAGACACATGGGGGAGGACACTGTAGGGACTCACTGAAATGAGTAATTAGCCGCATGCCACCATTGAGTTTATTAATAAAGTTTTGATGACATTTTAAAACATGGAATACAGTTTGCTGTGTAAATTTTTATAAGCTGGAGCAACAATGTATGAACTTATATCCTGTAGGACCACGCCATTATTAAGCTAGAATTTATTGACAGACAGCATTTAACTATATCTAAAGTTTTAATATAACTTTTTTATATGAATCACCTGCCAGCATGTCATCATTTTTCTGTATACCCTTTGCTATGCTATTATGTGGCAGTTGATCTGCTGTTTAATTTACAGTAATGATGATGGGCTGCCATTAATAATAATGGCATATGTTAAAAATGTAACAGGGCACCTCAATGCAATAAAAGAGATAGATATATAGTTTAAAACCTTTTAACACTGCATTGCCTCTGCTAATGTTTCATAACACGTTACACCCTGGAAAAAAGTGGCATAAAAATAGCATGTAAAGTGTTATTCCCACATGCTGTTCTTGGTCTTTGGCATGCCTGTTTTCTCTACATTTTCCAAAAACGACAAGAATGCATTCCATCTGATACATCCTGTGAAAATTTTAAGAGCATATTTGAAAACACAAAATACTGTTTTCATAAACTGCTGAAATCTGTGATAGTTTGGCAGTCATCTCAGGAACAATGCCGGAACTCAGCTCTTGATTTTTTCCTTCCCTTGAGTTGTTTTGTCAAACCCACTGAACTCCTCTCTGCTGTATTGCTTTCTGATGTGTTGATCCGAATCTCCCTAAAACACACATGTTAGTGCCTAAACAGTGTTTGGCAGTTGATTGTCCCCATTAATTAATGATCTAATGTTGATATTGATGTAGCTTTTCTTTTAAGAATAAAAATAGTCTGAAGCTAATTTAGCATTGAGTTAATTAGAAACAAAACTTTTATGAAAAAGAATGATGGAATCGGCAATACCAGATGTCAGATTTTTCAGACACATACATGTGCATAAAATTCTTTTGAGGCGAGAACAGGCAAAACTCTGGCAACTTCTGTTTCTATTTTTATTCTTCTTTTACTCCTTGAGAATATAAGATTCATTCCTTACCCACATGGAAAAAAATGTAACAAATTTTTATGTTCTGAAAGAATAACACATTAACTTTTGTTTACATAGAATCTTTTACATTGAATGATCCCATATCATTAGGAAATACGAGGACCCTACCTGGTTGCTTTTTGCCAATAACTATAGTAAAACACAATTCCAAAAGAGAGAGTTCAGTCTGGTAAAAGTCCTGTTATACAGAGTTCTCTGGAGCTTAGAGTTACAAAGGAAGGATTCATAGAGGTGATGGAAATTCAGTTAGGTTAAAATGCATAAACTGTTCGTTAAACAAACTCCAACTGAATCTCTTTTCCACCACTTAGTCTTTTGCAACTTTCACAATTTTTGTTTACCTCTCTTAACATAAATTAAACCATTGGTTCTTCCACTTCTCCTCAAAGTCCAAGTGTACAGCATGTTATAGCTACCACTTATTTGATGATTCAGTCTCTATACTGGGTCAGGGAATGACCTAGAACTGGGCTTACTCCATGTCTAATCTCTCAATATGCTGTAAAGGATCATATTTAGGCTTAAGTGGCAGTTAGTTAAGATTGAGCTCAGGATTTGCAGTAAAAACCGTATCTACACAAATGAATAAAGGCGAACATTTATGGAGTATGTTTAGGAGGTTATTAGAAGGTCAATTTGAAGTACAAGGCCCAGGCACAGTAGTGAAAAATGAAAAATTTGGTGGGAGGTCATACAAGACCTTGAAAGGCAACCAAAGAAATTTGGGCTTTGATTGGAATACATGTTCTAAACTTGCTGTTTTTTTCATTAAGATGTATTTAGTGAACACTGTCTCATTCCTCTTCAGTAATGCTTTTTGTTTAGTTTTAAAAGTATTAGTGTTTTTTTAAGTGTTAGTGATTCTAAATTCCAATATGAAATAAGTAACTACATGACATTGTTTCTCAATATTTGATTGACTTGATTAATCCATTTAAGAAAAAAAAAGATAAATTGTATAGTATCTTACATGATGTAGACTTTATCACTTAGGGTGAAAAAGTTAGTTGTGTCTTCTGTCATTGGAGTGTTTGCAGTTGAATCTGACAAGAATATAGCTCCAGGGCATTAAGAACATACTTTCTCTAATCTATATTTCAAAATGTGCAGTCAGTGTTTGAGTGATGATAGAAAAATATTAAGCCCATTAATATGGTAATTATCTAGAGTGTTTCTTTGCTTCCATGGACCCTGCACTGATTGCTACATAAACAGGACTCAAAGTATAAACTTTTGTGTTTAGTGAAAGTGCCAATGTCTGTGTCTGAATTCATAAACACCACCTTAGAAACCAGGCAATTTCTGTTTACAGCCTAGTGCCTTAGGGAGACTGTTTAATGAGGAGATGTGAAGTCTTTTGCAGTTTATTGTTGATGACATTTTGAGGACACTTGCAGTTGCAGTTGGCTAGACTGAAAACCAATAAAGCTGGGTATTTTCCTAGTTGTGGTTTATATGCCCGAGAGGGTTATATCAAATTTTACCAGTAATCAAATTTCTACTTGATAGCAATAAAAAATTCCTTTTAGCAACTAAATTGCAAATATTTAAGGCAAAGAAAAAAAAACCAATTGCAAATCTGACATCTAGATTTTCAGAGATTCATAGGATCCCAGTGTTACTAGTTATTCAGTTGAATTTAAGGTCACTACCCATTTTTACAAGCTTGAAATGGCTGCTTTTCTGAATAGATGTGGGATCTTTTTAACTGTTGATATGCTTTGTTCTCTGTATCTAAAATATAAATTGCTTGAGACACTCCTACAGTACGAATTAAATTGGCAGTGCTGTTGAGAGGACAACTCTGATATCCTCTTTAATATTTTGTATCTGTAAATATTTTGTATTCATAGATCTAGAATAATGCATATTCACATTAATTGCCTCATATTTTTAAAATTAAAAAGAAATAAGGAAATATATTTGTTTTTGCCTTTGTTTCCATTTTAAATTGTTAAAATTATGGACTAAGACACAAAGATGTGATAGAGGATAAGCCAGTGAGTCTGTCCAGGTGGGACAGTGGTAATGTGGCTTCATCACCTAGTCCTTGGTTAAAAGGGTGGATGTTCAGGGATGGTGTGATGGAGAATGTGGCCAAAGTTTCTGGAATCGAACGCTGTGGCCTTGCATCCTGACTGCATCAATTTCTTACCATGTATCTTTGACCCAGTTATGTGTCCTTAGTAGGCCTTAACTGTGAAATAAACAGGCCTTCCCTGCTCATACCTTTTTGGTTTATCATAATGATAAAAAAAAAAATGTGATTGGATCAATGATTCTAAGGCTATAACTCTTCTAAGCCAAGGGAATTTGCAATGTAAATGTCTTAGCTAGCTCTCAAGTATGGCACAAAATTAATCATTAGTATTAGGGGCTATAATTAATATTAGTGTTAGCATAGTTTCATCATCAGAAATGTGTTTGTTGAATACTAAATCAAAACAGAGGGAGAGCCTTAATGCAAATTTTACCCAGCCTGTGGAAAACTTCCTTGTTTTAATCAGGAAATGTGTCTGATGAGTTGCAATCCCCGTTTTAGCTGGTGTTTAGTGAAATCTACTAAATTTGTTCTCCTGGGCTCCTCTTTTCCATACTTTGTACAGCCTCCTCGCTTTCCGAAAAAAGAATTGTTTGACAGGGTACAAAGCATGTGATTACAGTTCTGCTAGCTTAAGCCAGTTTATTATAATTAATTCAGTTGAGTCTTACATTCAGTTATGATCTAGTGTCAGCCGTCAGCCGTCAGCCATTTTATCAGCCATGAAGAGGTTACAGCTTTAGATTTGTTGATTCAAGCATGCATTCTTAAGATGGTAATTCAGACACTTTAAGTACAGTTGGCTGTTCCTAAATTTCCTCAGCCACTTCTTCCACTATATTTCTAACTTTACTCTTAGAAGGGAAGCTGCCTGCTTCTATACAGTTGAAAAGGTAAAGAATCCTAGCTGTTTTATTAGATTGATCATTCTGACAGAATACAAGTATAGATGCTTTTAAGTGAAAATATCTACATGAGAAAAATCTATACCTATATTATTACTATAAGTTGGCAATTTTGAATTTTAGCACATCTGTGCATGAGAAGTATGTTTGTTATTATAATAAACAGTGATAAACCATTGCCCACATGATACTTGAAAATAAACCTGACCATAAGTTTTATCTCATGTATTCAGGGCCCACCATCATGTATGCCTAAAATTTTACAAATTCATGTCCACTAGGTTGTCGTGACCATCTGCAATCAAATATGCTATGCAAAAACAAAGATGGATTTGGAACTATTATCCTTGCTTCATAATGAAAACTATCACTTTATATTTTTCAAAGTAATTATCTATAATTGGGGATGAGGTAGACACTTTTCAGGAGTGTGTTCTTTGGGAACAATTTCTTCTAAAATATCCATGGAAAGCGTATTAATCTAGTATAGGCAAGGGAAGCCAGCAAGCATCTGTCTCACTCTATGGATAAATTCATTTAGATTTAGTGATCTCTTAAAAAAAAGAGGCAGGATCTAACAACCATTCTCATACCCATACCTACACCTTAGGGTGAAGGATCTTGGTAAAAATTACAGCAGCTTTCCTCCAAATGCTTAGAGGAACTCAGTTACTCTGAAGAATGAAAGTTTTGATTGGTAGGTAGGAAGTGATAATGTCAGAACTTTCAATTGTGCTTAGTTTCCATAGGCAGCAACAGTAAAAAATAAGGACATTGGGATCAAGGGGCGAGAGATGTGTCTCTCGGGGGCTGAAGGTCTTGGGAGAACAGAGGCAGAACGGGAAGCGTGAAGAGGCCAGGGAAACACTACCACTGTGTAATTCTGCCTTAGGTGCCGTTGACCCATGTGAAGCTAAACAGCATCTTCAGTGTCTTCTCTGGTGGACCCGCTCCAGATGCCTGTGCTTAGCTTTGGGCACTAACTTTCTTTCCTCATACAATATAATTGATTAAATGTCTGCTATAGTTTTTCAGGACGAAAAAGGGATTTTGTATTTGTTTTTGTTTCTTGTGTTGTTTTTTTTTTTTAAATTTGACCCAAGTCCAGATGAGATGAATCATTAACTGTTTCATTCATTTATACATCACAAATATGCTCCTCTTCCACCCTACCTTTCTCATTCCCTCATATACACAGGCCTGGGTAAAGCTCTTGGATATCCCTTGTGACATAACAAGCTTCCTGGCAGAAGAGGCAGTAGTTCATCAGTAGTGCTCAGAGCAGAGGCAGATACTTTTAAGCCTAGTGGGAAAAAATTGACACAAGCGATTTGTTAGGAATTGTTTTTTGATGGTGTATGTCCTAGTGAGACATAAACCTGCAGCAAAGGTGGCAATTATTAAGCCCTATAACTCACATTTACTTGTGATCCTGAAAACTCTACATGGCCCATAAGAGAATTCCCTGTTGGACAATATGAGCAAGACACATATCTATTTTGTAAGGTTATCTCTTTCATTACATTTGACATTTTCAAGTTTATGGCAGTAGGTGAGAAAGGTGGACCTTTGCAAAGATACTGATCACACAAACAAAAAGTAGTTATAACTTGAAGAGACAATGTATTCCCTTCAGAGGTTGTCTAACTACACATATCATTGATATTAACTTATTTTTGCTTTTAGTTGCTCATATTTTACATGGAAAAGTCATAAAAGAGAGTCTAAACTATCATCTGTCTCTCAGTCTATATCTATGCTCTTTAATTACAAAACAAACATGATGGTATTCAGTTTTAAACTAGGATATGAAGATTCTCTACCTTCATTTATTCGCTTAGCTTAGCTTCTTTACGCTACAGTCCAATCTACTCATAATGCACCTGCCTCCTTATTGGGTCTACATATGGTCATAGTGATCATGCTTAAGAAGTGATTATTACGCATAACCGTAGTAAGTGCTAGGTCATTGTCTACCTTAGAGTAGACATCGAGATGAAGAAAGAAACCTCCCCCCTCAAAAAAAAAAATTCACAATCATTTCTTCAGTGTCTTTTAAAGTGCTGATACTGCAAGAGGGAAGAGGCACATACACCAAAGATAGAAAATGCAACATTGTAAGTGCTAATATTCAGTTAATTAGCCCTCATGCTTTCATGGAAAATATGGCCTTGTAAACTAAAAATGTGGAAAAGGTTTTAATTGAGCTATTTGCAAGACACTGTGGAATCACAGCACAGAATCTCTTTTAATAGCCTATCAAGATAGGATCGAATGTAAAGCATGGGGCTTCTGGTGAGTGCTTGAGAAAGACAAGAAGTGCCTCATAGTGAAGGTGTTTGAGATGGGCTAATGAATGAGCAGGAATATGCCTGGTGAAATGAAAGAGGGGAGGATAGGTAGATCCTACTTCCACAAATTCAGAGTTCTCTGAGGGGTGTCAGGGGCTCTGTAGTTGAACAGCCAGGAACGCGATGTGCAGAATGTGGCGTTATGGGGAGTGAGATTGAATGGAGAGAGCGCACAGGGCAAAGGACCTCTTAGGCTGAGCAAAAGATTGTGGGTTTTATCCTACGAGCAACACGAAGGCAGGAGAGACTTACTGCCAGCTTCTTTTCTCCATAACTCCTTCTCTCTTCTTTTCTTCCAAAATTTCTTATTTCCTTTCTTCCTTTCTCCTCCTCCTTTTCCTATCGGTTTTTAAATTTTGTTTTTAATTGAAGAATAATGCTTCCAGTAGCTTTATGGTGTGTGGATTAGAATTGGGGGAGACTTTTGCATGTTAAACAATTAGAAAAATTAGCAGTAGTCCACCAGGAAACTAATGAGGGCTTTCCTTAGAATGTAGCTGGTAAAGGAAGCGGGGCATTTCCCTTACAACCTTGGCCCGCAGAGAGGGAAAGATTTAAGTTGTATTATCACACTGCTGCCTTTATACAAAATGGGCAGTCTGTGAAGGTTTATTGCTGGCAAAAATAATAGTGAATAAAAACATACTTCCTATTTTGTGATCCTGAATGAGTTCGTGATGATTTTTACCACGTTCCAAACAAAAGATGTGGTAAATGCTCATGAGGGGAAAAGGTAGACACAAAGTCCACTTTTGTTTTGCTAAGTGTAGCATGTCTCCTGAATGAGGTGATGTCTTTGTCCAATACATACTTGGAAATACAAGTTCTAGAAAAAGAGATGGTCCCCAAGAGATGAAGTTTCATCATAAGTTTGCATGGGACAAATAATTTAAAGGATTGATTTTATGTCCAGGAGCCATTGTTCACTTTCAGAATGAACATCAGTAATTTCTACCTATTAGAATGTCAAGTACTATTTCTAAAGAGGCACTGTCACCAAAATAAATTTGGGAGCCTTCAACTATTTCTCTCTCTCTTTTTTTTTCTTTCAATCATGAGCAGTCTGCCTTTTGCATTCATAGGGCAGTCACAATCATCATAAGGTACATTACTTTATTTCTTGGAAGGGAAACTTTGCTGTAAGAAAAATGATCTCTCTTCCCCAAGAGTAGCCCCAGAAACATTAAGCTAGGAATGAGGAGCCAATTCTGTTCATGCTTATGACCAGAAAGCAAATGAGAGAGCTCTTTTTAATATAAAGCCTCCTCATGGTCGAATGTTTGCGAGTTCGAACCACAAAATTCATTTTTATGTCAACATTTATTGTTACCTGAATTTGAGTTCACAGTACTTTTTAAAAAAGTACTTAAAATATTATAGTAACAAAACACCTTATCTGAGATGGAATTATGCATGGATTATGTTTCCTGTATTATTATTTTATTTTATTTGAACTTAATAATTAACTTGTAAAGTTGCATATCCTGTCCAAAAATGCTATCCCTTCAGGTCCACACAAAACATAAATAAGAAAGAACATTACCAAGCAAATTGACTGTGGGATCACATAAGCATTTACTAATCTTGGAGTTAAATTCACTTCATTTGGAACATATTGCAAAAATTAGGGGAAAAATCTTTATATTACTTTTCAGTATGAAATAGTAGAATCTTGTAAAACTATGCATAATCAGTAAAAGGTGTTTACCCCAAACTATTTTATTAGTCAAGTTTCTGTTTCTTTGCCAGAAAAACCTTCAAACATGACTTCACAAACCAATGTAATCAAATTGGTTTTACTAAATAATAACTCTATAAGTATTGGCTGAGGTTTAATCCCAGTACCCTTGAAACATTCCACTGAACTTTCAGAATTCCAATAAATAACTATGGTCAGTGATATTATTTTCAGATAGAACAAAGGAAATGTGGTCATTTACAATTCTAAGACTTAGCTTTAGAGAACAAGCATCAGAGAAGGAAGAAGACCTATTTTTAATGTTCATCCAAGCTAGAGGGCATATTTTCTTTTGATTAGGAGCATTAAGAAAAATCTTTGTTTGAAGGAAGTATTTAACTTCAGCATTGTTCCCACATTGGGTTTCTTCTAGTTCTCATTGTTTAGTATATTTTCATGGAAATGCACTTTGTTTTTTAGATACCATCTGTTCCTCCCTTGTGTGGGTCAGACCCCCACATCTGGCTGTTCTGGAATTGTTCATGAGAGATCTCAGACAGGATCATCATGACCTCACCAGAGAGTGGCTGAAAAAGGAGCAGATGAACATCAGGAAGATTAAGCTCATGTTTTTCAGATAAATGACTCCAAAGATAAAATGCAGAAAACAAAAAAACATGGACATAGTTGATACTGAGCAGGGAGGCAATGTTGTGATGATTATTTTTAAATAATTTATTATACTTTGTCAAATGAAAAGAGAAAAAAAGCAGGCGATCTTTAAGGAGCCGCAGGATACAACTATTAAATTAAAATATTGATTTGAACATGCTTAAATACTATCTACAATTACAAGTATTCAGTATTTAAAAATATACTAATATGTGTAGTTTTAGGTCAAGAAAATTAGTGTAATTAAGTGTTTGATACAAGAAAAGCAAGACGTTTTTTTTCTAAATTGTTGCTTTTCTGTTGAGTAAATTATTTAAATAATTGTTCGATTCCATATTTCACTCATAAGAGAGGCTAGAAAAATATAACTAGTATATTGAAAGGATATATTTTGAAATTGCCTCTCTAATAATAGAAACAGGTCTAGAGATGAGTCCCTAGTATCATCCCAAAATGTTTGTGTAATTTTCCATTTTAGAAGAGTACCTGGTAGAAAGGATACTAGGTTACTTAATCATTTATAATCAGTCACTTCATCATTTATAATGTATTTACTTTTTCCTGAGGGGGATGAGGACATAGAGACAGTTTTTCTTCTTCTTCTTCTTCTTCTCTTCTTTTTTTTTTTTTTTGGACAAATGATTGGACAAAAACTTAATACCTTTTAAAATCATTCTTTATTTTAAACATGGGTGTGGTCCATCCTGTTAAAGTAGGCACACTCAGAGTTAGTTAGGGTTCAAAGATAATCTACAGTTAACCTAGTAAATGTTGACAATGATTAAATGAGCAAAGAAAACTTAGGCTTGAGTACATTATCCAGAGAACTTGACTACGCAGCTAATTTTAACCAAAAAGATGTTGAAATGTTCAGACAATGAAGAAAAATGTGGTGGACTTGAAAGTTCCAGATGTGTGTCACTGTCTTCCTCATGTGGAAACAACATTAACTACTCGTATTTGAATCTCAGCCTTCTCAAAAATGTAACTTTGGAACTGTGTTAGTGTTCGGAATAGGAATTGTTAGTGAAAACTACATTTGTGAATAATGTCAGAGTGCTTCAAAATGCAAGAAATGATCTTGGTTGGTACAACATTAAAATAATCCATTAAAATGAAAGAAAAAATGCTTCTGAGTTTTCTTGTATGTTTGAATAGTCTTTTAAAATCTATGTCATTTTTAGATCTACAAGAAAAAATCATTATTATCATAGTCTTTACATAGAATGAATATATACACGCATATACACATATACATTTACATATACATACACATACATATATATGGAACGATGGCCTCCTCGTGAATTGCTGGCTTTGGGCGTTATAATATATATGTTAAAGAAAGAGAGGCAAACAAACAACATGCAGACATTTTATAGGCTTATTTTTTCTCTCCTGTTCAATGCATTTATTTGAAAAGTGCTTATTTGCCGGAATTTGCCCTGTTGGCAAAATTTTTACACCAGACAACTACTTTTTATTATTGCTGCACATCATGAATAACAGCTTTATTTGATGGCAAATGAGGTGCCCCAAGTTGCAACGTTTCCATAAACATACCTGAATTGTTCAATTTCCTTCTCATTGTATAATTTTCACCTTGGCCCTTTGCCCGATGATATTCAGATAAAGATTCCATTCAAGTCATTTTCAAAACTGTCCTATGTTGCTTGGTATCATAAGTGGTAAGATTGCTCAATTCATATTAGCTATATAAGTACTGTACAGCTTTTTATCAGATATTTCTAAAATCATTTCTTTGTAATGAGCGGTAATGAGAATAATAAAAAGAATGGCTTTAGTTAGTTTTCCAGACAGTGGTATTTTATTAGCAATAGAATTAGTAATAATACTGTGTAAAAGTCACTGAAGAAAATACCTTAATGAATTATTCTATTTCCTTTTCTTTCATGTCTTCTAACATGGATTTGGAAACTCTAATTGCTGATTGATTCCAAATGACTTGGCTTTTTGTTCCCCAATTAGGTAAGTGAATTCAATTCTTTGATACTTGCAGAAATCCATGGTTGTATTTTTAAATCATTGTTTGCTACCAGTATGGACTGAGTTCTCTGGGTAAATGAGGTAAAAATTCGACATAAAAGGACTAATCACCATTTTCAGAAATATATTTTGAAGGTCTATTTCATTCTCTGGTGTAGGACACAAAGCTAATAAGAAGACTCATGGTTGTTCCTTTTCACAGGAACTGTAGGCTAAAATTAATTTAAGCCCTTTTTATTGGCTACCTTTTGTTTTGTTTTGTTTTTAAATTTTATTAATTTATTTTAGAGAGATTGGAAGGGAGGGAGAGAAACATCAATGTGCAAGAGATACATCGAATGGTTGCCTCTCGCACGTCCTCAGCCGTGGACCTGGTGAGCAACCCAGACATGTGCCCTGACTGGGAATCGAACTGGGGAACCTTCAGTTCACAGGCCAGCACTCAATCTACTGAGCCAAACCAGCCAGGGCTACCTTTTGTTTTCAAACAAATTTTTACATCTTGTCCAGAAAGTTCCAGGTCAAACCAGACTAGTTACTAATTGTAATCTTAGTTACCCAGCTGTAAGAATGCAGTCCATGTGATAGATAGTGACAGTTTGACATACAATCAGTAGATAAGCATTTTTGATGATTCTGAAGATATCTAGGCTAAAAATAAATATCAGCTTTAGATTCTGAGGCAATGTCCTTATTCAGTGTTAGAGCTGGGATCAGCAAACTATGGGCTGTGGGCCAAATCTGGCCAACCATGATTCAAGAATACTCTTTACTTTTTTTTTTAAGATTTTATTTATTTATTTTTAGAGAGAGGAGAAAGGAGGGAGAAAGAGGGATAGAAACATCGATATGTGGTTGCCTCTCATGTGCCCCCTAATGGGGACCCGACCTGTAATCCAGGCATGTGCCCTGGCTGGGAATTGAACCTGCGACCCCTTGGTTCTCAGGCCGGCACTCAATCCACTTAGCCACACCAGCCAGGGCACGCTTTACATTTTTTAATAGTTGACAAAAAAAAAAAAAACCCAAAAAACTAAGGCTATTGTTTTTAAAAATATGAACATTATATGAAATTTAAATTTGCATGCCCAAAAATAGTTTTATTGAAACACAGCAATATTCATTACTTTACATATTGTTTATGGTTGCGTTTATTTTATAACCTTATGACCCCTAAATCCTAACATGCTTATTATCTGATGCTTAACAGAAAATTTGCTGACTTTATTGCTTTAGTGTTAGTATATAAGAGGTTATTTCTCAAAGCCTCTCACTTTAGGGATACTGACAATAACAGAAATTACATATTTGACCTTTCTTCAATCTCAAGGGAATCTGCCATACCTAAAATGATCAGGTAAGAACAAATGGAACGGCAAATCTTGATTGTAGATTTAAATTTTTCCGAAACAGCCCTTTACATATTTAGAGTTCTTGTACTTTTTAACCCCTAAAACATTGAACACATTAAGTCTAATTTATTTTTATTACCAGTGGGCCATTCAAAGCTCAGTGGCTGGTGGGAACTGGGGAAGTGGCATTTTGTGGCCGGTGAAGAAGCAGCACTTCATACAATGAAAAATAATTTCTTCAAACTTTAAAATATTTCTCAAGGACCTGTTTTATCTAAGAGGAAACTAAAATTTCGTAGATGCTGACTTTTCTGAATTACAGATGACAGTGTTGGAAAAGTATAAGTATAAGTATAAGATTGATCATTACAATCTAGCTTAGCACCTAAAACTGCACAAGCAAGCATGTTTGTGACTTGTGAAAAACAGTTTGCAGAATTTTTCAGATGCAGCGTGGAATATGAGTGGTTATATGCTTATGCTAATGAAGACAACCTTAAAATAATTGTAACTATATTTCTAGTTCTTTTCATCTTTGCCTTTATCAGAAACGGGTGCATTTAGACTTTGAGATGGAAAAAAAAAATAAGAGAACAAAGAAAGAATATTCTTGGAATATTGCAAGAGAGCTCACTGTAGATATTGCTGAATATTAAGAATATGTGTTATCTTCTAGGTTTAGGCCAGTGGGAAATAAAGTTCTCTGTGCGTGTATTTGAGATATAAAGACAGGCACAGAGAAAAAGGCAAATGTACTATGGATATTCTGGTGTGGTACAATTACAGTGTTTTCTAACCCATTTCATGAAAATTTGATATTACTGTACCTCAGCTAGAAGCAGCAGAAATCACCAGGGAAGGAACAGCTGGGCACTTTAGTAGGTTTTCTGTCGCACATAAGGAAACCATGTTTCCCATTGTCAGTGTGTAAAAGAAAATGAAAACTCTGGGCGTCATTAAAGTCTCAAAAGCACAGGGTGCGACAGCTCTGTTCTCTCAACACCTGGATTGAAAGTGCAGTATGAGGTCACTGGAAAACAAAACCAGACCTTCTGCTCTAGTTGGAATTTTAAGAGTTAATTTTTAAAAATAAAATAGTTTGTAAGTTATAGAGGCAATTATTCCTTTGTAACCAGACAGTTACAAAGGCATATTGTTTATATTGTATGAATATAAAGTCATACAATATAAACAATACATATAAACAAAGAAATGCAGTTTATATTGTATGAATATAAATGTATGCGTCTGCTTGATCATGTTTTCTATATTACTGCACCTGAATTCCTCTTTGCTGTACCCGAAGGGGCACCAGGCGGAACCTCGGATTCTGCATTTGCTGGTTCTCATGGAATCACACTCTTGAATATTTTTCCTGACTCTGTATTTGGTCCCTTTGGTTGGATCATTATTGTTGAATCCCCCACTCCCTTGAACATACGCACACATTATTCTCATTGGCGTAGTCATTGTGTCCTTCTTTGTAGGTGCCTTTATGATGGGGCCACTTTATTATATATCTATTCCAGAAAGCACATGACCGTGTTTCTCATACAGTGATTGACTTTACAGTACTGTATTAGTCTGCCGGGCTGCCATTACAAATTACCTTAGACTAGGTGAGCTAAACAACAGAAATTTATTTTCTCACAGTTCTGGAGGCTGGAAGTCAGAGATCAGGGTGCCAGCACGGTTGGATTCTGGTGAGAGCTCTCTTTCACCTTGCAGAAAATGCACCTTGTCCTCACATAGTCCTATTGGATGAGGACTCCATACTTACTACCTTATTTAAAAATAACTCCTTAAAGACCTTATATCCAGACACAGTCACATTAGGGGTTACTGCTTCAAGACACAGATTTGGGAGAAGCACAGTTCATTCCATAACAAGTGCCTTTGACACAAATTGACTTATGTGAGTAAGAGGGAGAGCTGAATTTTTTCTCTCCCTATGAAACTATGAGAGGTGTTTGTCTATAGATGCTGGCTATGTGTATCTTATTCATGAATTGGAATATTTTTTTAAATCTTCATCATATGCTCATATTAAATCTACTAAATTATAAAATCTGTTTTAAATATTAAAGGATGTTTTATATTCCAGCTATATTCTCCTCTTGTATCATCTTTAAAAAATACAGCAGACTGAATACTGATTTTATTATTCATGAATCCACTTGTTCACATCCTTACCGCTGCATGAAGTGCTCAGCCCTATGCCGGAGGAGTACCAGCTAAGGACATTAGATCTAAAAAATAAGTTGACAATGTTCTGCCATTTAAGAACTCATAGTTGGCAAGAAAGACACTGTCAGAGCAATGTTTTTAGTGCTCAACATAATTTGCTATTAAAATAAAAATAAAATAGAGCCAAGAATCCTTTGCAAATTAGCTACTTTTCAGTGTTGATAATATCTGATCACAAGGGTGAATTTGCAGAGGCAGAGAGGAGTAAACACTAGGCACAGGGAAGGGCAGGTGTACAAAGCAAGTATGTGGGTGGATACGAGCATTACCACAGCCTGCCAACCAATGGGCTGACCTTGATGAGGACAATGGCATCCTCTGGAGTTATTTGTTTGTAGAGCTTCTACTAGGTTTTCATGTTCCAGGTCATGTGATTGTGTGTGGAGTGGTGAACAAGAATAAAATCTGTTCCTGAGCTGGTTTTCTAGGGAGATGAAACAATCAATAAACGACTAAGTATATAAGCATTTCAAAGGTGTAAATGCAAAGAATATAAAAGTGACCTGATAGAGGGACATAACGGTGCTCCTAGGGTAGTCAGAGGGTTGCTTCTCTGAAAATGGAGAGAGTGATGGTCGGCTTAACATTGGAATGACAACAAGAGTCAGCCAGTAAAGATCCAAATATAACTGTCCCCTTCATATGTCAAAAATAGACTTTCTTAAAACATGGTGTGGCATGTGGACCTTGATTTACAATGCACAAGAAAAACAGAGCGGGATAAAAGAGACAAGGTTAATAAGTGTGTTTGAAGGGGGGGGGGTGGAAACTAGATCAGAAAAATTAGAAGGATGCTAAAGATGGGTCATAGGTACTAGGGAATCCCTTATGTGATGCTCTCTATTTTCATGTACATTTGACAATGTTCATATTAAAAGATTTTGTAAGGACTTTATTTACTGATATTCTGTTTAATATTATTTTATACTAAACTGACATAAAGAACATTGTGATACGTCTATTTCTGAGTGGGAGTGTGTTTGTTATTATTGCAGCTTGACAAATGACCCCAAGCTTAGAGGCTTCAAACAGCGATAAGCATTCACTGTCCTTAACAATTTATATTCGTCAAGGATTTAGGGTTCTGGCTTGGGAAACCCCGAAACAAAAAAACCATAAAAAGTTTTATGAGGTTTACTCAAGATGTCAGTCAGGGCTGTGGTAATCCAACCTGGCCTGGCTGGGTGGAGGATCAGTTTAAAATGGTTTACTCACCTGGCTGGTATGTTGTTACTCGCTGTTGGCAGGAGGCCTCACTTTCTCCCTTGGGAGCACTTTACAAGTCTTTCCTCACAACACTGCGTGTGGCTTCTCCTGGAGTAGTCTGAGATAAGATAGAAACAGCGATGTCATCTTTGACTTAGCATTGGAAGTCACACAGCCTCATTTCTACCTTAGCTATTTGTCATACATGTCAGCTGATTTAATGGGGGCAGTGATATATAAGGACATACATAGTAAGAATGCAGAGGTAATCGGTGGCCATCTTAGAGGCTGATTATCATAAGGAGAAACAGCATTTTTAATATTTAAAAAATAATCTTGATATTGTGCTCATGGAATAAGTGCCAGAAAATATAAAGCCCCACTGAATTTGTGGTTTTCAATCAATAACTGACATAAGTATCTTTGAACCTCAATATCCATATTTGGCTTCTAGAGTATACACTTATACAATGTTGTCTTTCTTCTGACCAGGTACTTAATTTAGTTTTATTTAATGAAATAATGACAATAAGTGACTTTGTAAATCAAAAGGTGAAAATGTATGCCAAGAATAAACTATCAAGATTTTGTCCAAACATAATTGATGGTGATTATTTTCCAGTATACTCTTCCATTCATTACTGTAATAATCTTTTCAACCAATTAACAGTAAATTTGGTCTGTTAGTTAAAATGTTAGCCACATTGTTTGCCTGCTAATGTAGGTTAAATGTTAATTATGCCATTCTATTGTGGCTAATTTGGTACATTCTGAAATTGCACATATTATTGGTTGCTTCTTTGTTGCTGTATATTAATGTGCCTCATTATTATCGTGCTAATTTTAGTAGCAGTCACATCATATTCTGTGTCATTACATCAAAGCCACCAGCCTTGTAAGGCTTTCAACCAAACATTAAGTACTTTTGTGTTTAGGAGTAGTTTACATGACTAAACAGGTAACGATTTCCTTTCAGTCTTAGCTTTCATTTTAGATATCTAGAGTGCATTGCTCGGTATATTTTAAATATTTGACTGTCAAAGTGAAATCTCCTTTAGAACATATGCACCTCATAATTTTAAGTTAAATGCACATTTTAGCTGCATGCTACAATTATAGGTACATTTATGATCATTCCTTCAGTTGTGCTAGTAACGGAATTGAAAGTCAACTTACTTCTTGGGTCTAGTTTCACCACCTCTCATTTCACTCTTCCAGCATAAGCAATTTTTTAGTGCCAGCGAGCAGCATTTTGAAAATGGGCATTGTGTTAATTTTCTGTTGCTGCATAACAAAGTAACACAAACTGTAGTGACTTAAAACAACATCTACTTATAATTTTGCAGTTCTGGAGGTCAGAAGTCTGGGCTCAGCTGGTTCTCTTCTCTGGTTTTCCCACAGCCCAAAATCAAGGTGTTGGCAAGGCTGCATGTCCTTCCGGGAGCTCTAGGGATGAATCCACACTCGAGCTCATTCAGGTTCCTGGTAGAAATCAAATTCAGTTCCTTGCAGTTATATGACAGAGATTCTCATTTCCTCAGTGGTGGTTGTTGACAAGGGTGGGGAGTAAGGGGGTGGATTTAACGATGTAGAGGCTGCCAGCATTCCTTTTCTTGCACACGCTTCCTTCACTTTCAAAGCTAGCAACAAGAGATTAAGTTCATTTCAAATTTAGAATCTCTCTGAATCCCCTTCTATTAGTCTTTTCTGCCGTTAGTCAGAGAATAGTTTCTCCTTTTAAAAGTATGTGAATAGATGATTGGGCCCACCTGTGCAATCCAGGGTAATTGCCCTATTTTCAAGGTCAGTTGATAAAATAACCACCTGCAGAGTCCCCCATAGCACTGCCAGATTGATTAGCCAGTGGGAGGGAATCTTCCAGGGTTATCTTTAGAATTCTGCCTACTACGGGGTTGTTGGTCTCTTAGAAGCTTAGAGAGATATGACCTGAGTGAGCCCTCTCAGGAAAAGCTACATTTCAGTTGAGTCGTCAGCAACAGAAAGAGTCTAGGAAGGTATGGAGAGAAACCCTAAGAAAACCCATTGCTCTTAACTCCAAGTGTACCACAGGACGTTAAGTTTCATATTGAATTTTATCTTACAGCTTGTCAAGAAAAACAGACACAAACCACAACAATTGGAATATAAATATTTTATATTTCAAAACTTATTATTTCTGATTATATATTAATTAAGAAACAAACATCATAATTTCCTCTTCCTTGTTCTTTTAAACATGGCTATAGCAAAATCGTTCCCATCAACCTATGATTATGTTTATTTTCCTCATTTAAGAGCCATACACACACACAGAAGAGCCTTTGTTGTATCAGTTTTCCCATTGTGTCTCCTTTTTCTCTGCCCTGGCTGCAATTTCTTTCCAATTTTTTCTTGAACCCACTCTAAAATCCATCATGTCTTCTCCAGTTTTTCTGTCTGGGCTGCCATTGTCATGAACTAAGGTGACTTCCACATTGTGAGTCTGATGGCCTTACCTAACTGTCCATCTTAATAAACCCATGCTCTGCATTTGATCCAGATGATCCCTCCCTCATCCTTGATACACCTTCTTCCCTGATGGCTTTCAGGACACCGTCCTTGCACCGCTTTTCTCCTTTCTGCCCAGCTTTCTTTGGCACGTGTGCTGGTTCCGCCTTCCTGCCCAACCCCTGTAGTTTGGAGCGACCCTGCTCATGGTCCTTAGATCTTTTCATATTCTATTCAAATGTACTTCCTAAGTGAGCTCAACAATTCTCATGGTTTCACTACCCATTCCAAATGCTGATAATCATGAGAATTATAGCCGAAGTGTAGACGTTTCCCCTGAACTTCCAAAACTATCAACTCAATAATTCATTTGAATGTCTTACAGGGATCTCAAAATTAACATGCTCCAAACTCAATTCCTAATACAGTTGACCCTTAAACGACGCGGAGTTATGAGTGCCACCCCCTCTCTGCCGTCAAACATCTGTGTATAATTTTTGACTCCCCAAAAACTTACCTAGAAATACCCTATTGTTGACCAGAAGCTTTACAGATAATGCGAAGTCTATTAAGTACATATTTTACATGTCATATGTATTAGGTACCACATTCTTACAATAAAGTAAGCTAGAGAAAAAAAGTGTTATAAAGAAAATCATAAGGAAGAAAACACATCCGTAATATTTACTGAAAAATATCTGCGTGTAAGCGGACTGCGTAGTTCAAACCATTTTGTTCAAAGATCAACTGTATTTCTACTTCTCTTCCTAAAACCTGTTTCATCCACAATATCCTATTCACTTAGGCCCAAGACCTTTGATTGATCTTGTATGTCTTTCTTTAATTCCTTTTCCAATCCATGGTAAAACCTTGTCCAGATTATATTTCTCTCCTTTGCCACCGCCCAAGGTTGAGCAACCATTATCTCACACCTGAATTATGGCAAAATATCTCTTTATTGTTTTTATTCTTCCCTTTATTTGCTATAGCCTCACATCAATATCATTACACACCACACCCCGGGCCTCTTTCCTAGTAGTTTTTCCCTTGTCAAGTCCCCACACATTTCCCTACTCTCTCTTGCAGGTCACTTTTGTTTTTACCCCATAGTCTGTACACTAGCTGTTGGCTCTGCCTCATTAGCTTTTCCAACAGATAGCCATTTGGCCAGCTTCCCCTTTCTCTAAGTCTTTCTTCAAAAAGCTTCTTCTCATGGAGGCCTACCCATGTTATTCCTTTCTAAAGGAGTAACACTGCAATCGCCCCATCCCCATTTGATATTTTTTGTTCCTTTTTCCTGTCATATTTTCTTTTCTTATAATTTACCTATTGTCAACCCGGACTATAAACTCCATGTGGGCCGTTATTCTTGTCTGCATTTTTCCTAGCGCAGAACTTGGAATACAGCAGGAGGCCAGTAAATGTTTACTGGTGGCAAAGAAAGGTTAGATATGAAAGTCTACTGATATATAGTATACATTTATGGTGGCCATAACCCCTTGAGGTAGATGGAGCAGGTCTTATTTTTTTTGTTTTCTAAATGAAGGCAATTACATGTCTTGCCCAAAGTCACAAAACTAGTTAAGTGTCAGAGATTAAACCAAAACTCAACTCTCTTGACTCCTAACCTGGTTTTCTTCCCACTACAATATGTGCTAAAAATACAGTGTAGTCTGTTCTTGGGAGCTACAGTGCAGTGTCCCCCAAGAACCGAAGAAATAAAGAAATAAGATTGCCTTCTGAGAGTTACCCTATGAAATCAACATATAATGAATCAGTTATCTTAAAGAAGTAGAATTGCTTTTAAACCAAAGGGACCCTTCCTGATTAAATGACTTAACATTTCTAAAGAAAGAAAGTTTTAATAAGAAAAGGCAGACCTAGAGGCACTTCAAAAAGATACTCAAATGCAAAGGTTAGCAAAATGCATCCAAGGGGAGGGACCTCTTTCAGTCAATGAACTATAATTCTGGATCTCTCTGTCCATGGGTAAGTCAGAGACTCTCTTAGCCTATCCAATGAACATTGATTCGTCTCACTAACTCATTTTTACCTCTGACTCCATAATCCCCAAACAAACTTATGATTAATCATTGATTTTCCATGCTATTCAGCTTTTCTACAAAAGAGAGTCCCTGGCAAACTGTGCTCCCTGAAAACTTGTCCCAGTGTTAACTATTTCTTATTGACCTTTGATTATGATTTGGTTTCTGCAAAGTTTACTTTTGAGAGAAAGACATGCAGATCTTACTGATACACATATTCTGATTTATCTGACTGTTATATTCTAAGACTTTTTAAAATAAATCAGATTGTGATTTTCTATATCAGTAGCCTTAACTTGATTAATTAAATGGGAATCTCTCACTTTTGTTGAGTTATGGAGATGCTGTTAACCTTTCTGCTGTGAAAGAAAATCAACCAGAAATTCCTTAGTCAACTTCTACTTGAAATGTTGGGCAAGAGGAGACTCTGACAGAGGGTCCTAATTTAAAGAAGGAGAATGGTCATCTTTTTTCTTTCTTTTTTTTTTAATAGGGCTTTAGCAGGAAGTGTCAGCTGAAGTTCAGCTACTTCAGGGAATAGGTGATGAAGGACCACTCTAGTGGGGGGAATTCCTCCTGCAGATTTAGCAGCCATTGTTTGGCAGTTTGGATGTTTATCAAAAGGGTTGGAGAAGGACAGTTTGTGGCTAAGATTACCTACAAGAAAGAGTGGGGAGGAAGAGCTTCAGGAAACAAGAGAGGCCCAACGGAAGATTTTGCCTTTCTGTGTTTCTCACACAAGAGAGTCAGATTTCGTAGTTGGTCAGGCTGACAGCTAAGCACACACTTGCCAGCTTTCTGATTTACCAGCACCCTGGGCCACAAATTGTTTTTAATGATTATACATTTATATATGTTTCAATAACTTATACTTCAGTAGTTTCTCTATTTAGAGTATTAAATAATAGCTAACAAAGCATTTAGGGAAAAGATTTTATTTCTATCAAGAAAGATTCCTTCCTCTTATTTGCTTGTTTTACTTCTTGTCTTTTTAATTTACGTTATTGTAGAAGATAAATCTTATGGCAGTTTATTGTGACAGCTTCACATTTCTATTATACCAAATCAAATCTTGAATAAAGAATTAACTTTAAGGAATAAAGAGCAACATAAACATATCAAAACATACTGGCATCACAATTCAATAAGAACACCTGAATTTTAGTCTTAGGGCTAAAAATGTCTCTTTAAAGACCAGGCACCATTCAGTTATCACAAAAGCAAAAAATGAATAGCGGAATGTGAGGAGGAAAAAGTGACATGACTTTGATGGAGGGGGCATGAAATGAATTATGATAGCAGGTGAAGGGATTAATGATGTGAAGAAGGAAGGTTATCTCTAGGCCCAGGAACTAGGACTAGAAAGAATGAGGGGTGGGGTTTAACTGAGATAAATGTTAAGAATATTAACATTTTGATGAGAATATTAAGGCACTTCACAAGTCATCATGGATATTTTTCTCAACAAGGTGGTAAAATTATCTATGTTGAAATACAAGGAGGTGGAATATATTAGGCATCAGGAAGGTTACATTTATCTGCAAGTAAAAAGGAGGATCATTCTAATAATTAACCATTTTTCCTCATTACCCTAAAGTTGTTACGAGTAAATCAGGAAGGACATGTTATGTCACCATTATAAGTAAAGAGCACAACATAATCTAGGGTCTCCAGTTGCAAAAATTGCAGGTACTAGAATTTCACATTGGCTTTCTAGAGGAGCTCATTTTAAATTCAGGCAAAACAAAATGGCACTGCATAATGAAAGACCTCAACTTTTTTTTTTTGTATATTTTATTGAGTATGTTATTACAGTTATCCCATTTCCCCCCCTTCATCCCCTCTGCCCTGCACCCCATCCCATCATCCCTGCACCTCTTAGTTCATGCCCATGGTCTGTACATATCAGTCCTTTGGCTTCTTAATTTCCTATACTATTCTCAGCCTCCCTATTTTTTTTTTTTGTCAACATTTTCCCACCACTACTTTCCCCAGCCCCACCCATCCCCACCTCCCACCCTCAGTCCTTCCCCCATTTGGCTTTGTCAATGAGTCCTTTATGCATGTTCCTTGATGACCCTTCCCCTCCCTTTCCCCTGTTATTCCCCTCTCTCTCCCCTCGTTACTGTCAGTTTGTTTTTTATTTCAGTGTTTGCTGGCTATATTTTGCTTGCTTGTTTATTTTGTTGATTAGGTTATACTTATAGGTAAGATCATATGGTATTTGTCTTTCACCACCTGGCTTATTTCACTTAGCATAATGCTCTCCAGTTCCATCCATGGTGTCACAAAGGGTAGTAGCTCTTTCTTCCTTTCTGCTGTGTAGTATTCCATTGTGTAAATGTACCACAGTTTTTTGATCCACTCATTTACTGCTGGGCACTTAGGTTGCTTCCAATTCTTAGCTATTGTAAATTGTGCTGCTATGAACATTGGGGTGCATAGGTCCTGTTGAATTGCTGTTTTAGAAAGACCTAAACTTTTTAAAATACTGATTTGAACCTATAGACATACATGACTACAGACACATCAAACTTCTTGACTTGGTGGTAAATACAAGGACTTCATTATGATTTTTGCATCATCGTATATCATAGAAGTTATTCTCAAATGGGCTGTTTGACATTGTGGGTCCATGCACAGCAATGTCACCAAAATGAGAAACATCAATTACAGGAAACAGTGCTATTTTTTTTTCCAGAATCTAAAGCCAGTGGTATCCCGATGATAGCGATCGCAAGGCCATGATGTGCTTTTTTTATTCATTCAGTAAGGCAGGAAGAAAACAGGACATTATATATATATATATTTTTAAATGAAGTAATGTATACTGATTACTGATTAAACAATACAAAACATTTTAAAACCGTTGCTTTGTTTTAACGGACAAATCATTGGATTTTACGCTCATTTTATTTTTTGTGAGTTTACCATCAGTAGCATCAATGTGGCAACCAAGAAGCCATCAGTGAGAATGAAGTTGTTTTGTTGATTTGATCTCACATTAATACCTTACAGGCACTGGCTGTTGCAAGCTATTTCTGTCTGTGGCGAGACGGCTGCAATGGGAGGTCAGAAAATGAGGATGCAGTGTGTCTGAATTCAAACAGCTCATTGCGTGTGGCCCATCGTAAAATTTTTTTACTAAAATAATCTGTGTTTATTCCAACAGACCTATTAAACTTTTGGGTCTTATATCACCTGTACTTGATTGAACCTCCTTGTTTACAGGTTATCAGCAGGCTTCCTTTTAGAACTGCTCCTTTGAATTCTACGATGAAGGAAACAAATTCTTATTGGCTCAGGCTTTTTCACTGGTCATTGTTAATGTTTATTTAAAATAAAAAAACTGCCTTATAAAGCCTTTTTTGTAAACTCTGGGCTCAAGTGCAAATTGTTGCTTTGCAGTCTCTCCTCTAAGAAATTCCTATGGCAAGACAATAAAGTTCTGAAATGTGGGACACACATACACTTTTGGGATTATGTTAATGTCATGACAGACTTCAACAATGACTACTGATTCTGAGAATGTGGCTTTATCACAAGTCCTCATTTTGTTACCGTCAGTGTTTAGCTAGACATTGATAAAGGAAAGAGAGCAAAGGGACCTAGACATTGAGTTTAATAAACTAGGAGCATAAGCCTGTTTGCTAACTCAGCCAGGAAGCTACAGCTTCACTCTTCAGGGTATTACAGCATTAGTCCACCAAGAGGATTGATACTCCCCGCTTCCTCCCTCTGGTATGGGGTATAGGGAGTGGGGGGATGTTCAGGGAGAGGGACTGGATCATAGAAGCCTGTCAGTCTAACTAGGGAGTATGGACTCATTCAAGGCCCAGAAAGTCTGCGAAGTTAATTGGTTCTTCTGAGAATGACCTGATCCATCCCAATCCCAAGCTCCATGATTATAACTCCAGGGGAACAATGAGGTGCGCTCTCTCTCTCTCTCTCTTTCTCTCTCTCTCTCTGTCTCTCTCTTGCTTGTGACTCTCACTCACGTGATGCATGCACCTATTCTCTCCATGGCCACGTGGCATTAGCATCCACGTGGCCCATGACCTTCAGGAGGGAGCCTGGATTACAAAACACCGCAATGAACTGCAGCTGGAAATACAAACTAAGCTAGCCGGATGCTGGACTGGACTGTACTTTAATATGGAGCAGAAACACTGTGCAATGTCCTTTATCCTGGCCCTACTGAAGACAAAATTGGACTTTTTCCTGGCAAGACAGACAGAGATAGGACATTGGGAAGTCAGGAGAGGAACTCATTAATTGTACATCTTCAATAAACCATAAAACAGAGCCACAACCTCCCGTGTGGGTCTCAGGAAATTCTTTTCCTTTAGATATATCAAGAGACCCACTTCCCCTGGTAACAATTTTAGGTTATGTTTGATGGGAAGAGAACACATTTTAGGACACAGTCAAGAACCAGACAGAGTATGGTACACTTATATTCAAGTCCTTCCATTTTGTTTGATGTGGAGGAGGACAAAGTGGGCAAAGTGGTCAAATATATGGTGATGGAAGCAGACGATACTTTGGGTGGTAAGCAAACAATGGAGTATACAAATATTGTATTGTAAAGCTATACACCTGAAATATATATAATGTTTATTAACTAATGTTACTGCAATGCATTTAATTGAAAAAAAAAAGAAAAAGGTTGACAGTGCTAAAGCAAAAATGTTCAAATTCTTTAGTATGCTTCAAAATAATTATTTCATGTCTAGGGTAATTTATCGTGCAAACTTTAAAAAATTCAATAACTGTTAACATTGCTGAGGATATACATTGGAAAATATTGCTTTAGATAATCTGAAATATCTTCTTAGATTAAACTGTAGGCATAGAAAAATGTGTAGATGAATTACATTCATCACTGTCTGTTACAACCACCCATCTCTCCTGCAACTTCAAGCCTGAATTGTTTTCACAGAGTTGTATTTTGGAACTATGCCCTTTGGCCACAGTGAGGATCATTAGAAGAAATAACCCTGAGAAATTCATTACTTTATTTACTGTAAGAATTTTTTTGAGGATGTTATTCTCAGCATTGCCCAGTGGATACCTCAGGAGAACCCCCAGGAGAAATATATCTTCAGGGTCAGTACCAAGGATAGTCTTTTTTTTTCCCTTAACAAGTGATTCTTGGTCTCATAGACATAGACAGTTACAAAAATGATTGTTTTCCAGTTGACACTGGGGACTATAAAAATTTTGGGCACTAGTGCAGAATATCACCACTTTTTTGTTCTGATCTCACAACAGGCTTTTTCCTGTGTTAATTATCCATCACCAAAATGCATTCATTTATTAGTTATGTTTGGTTTTGTAAACCACCTAAAACCTTTGGAAAAAGGCCAAGTATAAATAAGCAACAAGCTTTATAATGTGAGTGAGAACAAGATACCACGACGAAGCCAAAGGCTTGGTCTTAGAGAAGGAACTTGGCTGTGAATTAAAACAGCCACATCTCCAGAGACTCCCAGTGACCAAGTATGTTGAATGATGGTGTTTTTTGAATCAGATCCCTGGGGCCAATGAGTCAGCATAGATTTTTTTTGTTTTTGTTTTTGTTTTTGAAAGAAACTAGTGATTTTAACATGTATAATCACAAAGAAAAGCATTTCTGCATAGAAAAGAGCAAGTGCAGTGTCCTGAAAAAGGAACAAACAAGCTTGGCCTAGTTCTACTAGAACTAGCATTCTACTACTGATGGACACTGGGTTGCTTCAGTAAAGAGTGTTACAAATAGTGTGATATCTGATTTCTATGCATTTTGATAAACACACGGAATTATGCAACCATCTTCACCATCCAAAGAAAACTTCTATCGCTCCAAAAAGTTTCATTATGTCCCTTTAGAGTCAACCCCTTCTCTCACCCCTCATCCCTGGCAACCATGCTGTGCTCTCTGAATCTATAATTTTTTTTTCAGAATATATTATAAATGATATCATGCCACTTTGGAGTCTGATTTCTTTCATTGGGTATTCGGTCATACAGTTGCATGTTTTGAGGGCTTTGAGCATGAAGGTGATACAAATTGCTTTATATTTTATGGAAATAACTCAAATGCTCTGATGAGAATCATAGTGTCATGGTTACTAAGAGGTGATTGTAGCAATTTAGGCAAAGGGGATGATGGCTTCCATGGGATGGCAGCACTGGAGGCCTTGATAAATGGTTTATTTGAAAAATATTTTGAATGTTGAACTGACAGGAGATTTGGTAACTTGTATATGAGCAAGGAGGAGATTTATCCAGTTGGAAAAAATAATTTTAGATAAATTAAAAATTTAAATGTATAAAACAAAAGAAGTACTAAAAATTCTTAGGAGACATTTAATATAATCTTAGAATAAAGAATAACTTCTTAAACAAAACTCAGAAAATTTGCAATATGGAAAATTAAATTTTGTGTAAGTTGAAAGACACAATCAAAGTTATAAAGCTAGTGCATGTCAGGGAGAAACTTTAATAGGATATAACCAGGTATTGATATACATGATATGTATAATGAGCAGCTATCAACCTCTGAGACAAACAACCTGAAAGAAAAATGGGCAAAGCAGAAAAAAAAAAATTACTGAAGAAATACAGTGTCCAATATACATATAAAAAGATGCTTATTTTCATTACTTTTTGATTCAGCAGTTCCACATCTGGGACTCCATTATATAGCAATAGTTATGTATGTGGAGATAGATTGTTTTGCATCAATAGGGAAATAAATATGCAAATTTTGCTTCATTGGCACAATAAAATATTATGCAGCCATTAAAAAGAATGAGCTAGGGCTGTATGGTGTCGTGGAAAGTTCTGTGTTAAATGAAGAACTTGAAAAATAGTTTGCTCAGCATGATTCCATTGATAGCTTACTAACAAAACTTTTGTAATTGTGTGTGTGAGAGAAAAAAAGATAGATAGAAGAGTGGGGAGGGAGGGAGGGAAGTAATAGGAAGAGAATGGGGGTGGGGGAGAGAGAGTGAGAGAGAGAATAAGAGGAAAAACTACTAGATGCACACCAAACTGTTAACAGTTTGTTTCCACAGAAGATGTGGGATTGGGTATGATTATAAATGAAACATTCTACTTTTTTCTGTATATGTAAAGCTTGACTATGTTTAAGATTTAAAATAATGTTCTTGCAAACATTGTTGCAATTATTATTCTCATTCATTTACTCTTGCAAATGTACATCAAGAATTTCTTGCAGCTATTTATTTAAAAGAGAAGTTGTTGACTTTTAAATATATACCTTTTCTTATTTATTATATATTAACAATGAAGAAACATAAAACAGTTGTAATAATCATACAATTCAATGCTTTATAGCTGTTAACAAAGGCATGTATCAATGTAGGAAAACAAATCACAAAAACCTGTTCAGTGAGAAAAGTGAAGAAGTCTCTAATATACCATTTATAAACATTTTTAAGAAAACACAAATAATTTCTTATATTATTTGGAGGAAATACATATTAAAGCTTGTTAAAATATGTAAGGAATAATACCATATGAACTCGAGAGTGGTTAATTCTGGAGAAGATGATAATAATTGAGTCTTTTGTCTCTAAAATATTTCATTCCTTGAAAAATGTAAAGCATATATGACATGATATTTAATGTTTTCAGACTGGATGGATGAAATGTGGTGAACTATTGCATTATTTTCTATTTTCTGAACATTTAAAATTTTTCATGAGTAAAAAGAAAGTTTTTTTCATTTGTTATTTTTTAACTGAGGTAAAAGTCACATATAACATGGTATTAGTTTCCGGCATGCTACATAATGATTTGATATTTGTGTTATTATTGCCGCAATAAATCTAGTAAACATCCATTACCATACATACTGACACAATTTGTTTTTCATAATGAGAACTTTTAAGATCTACTCACTTAGCAACTTCCAAATATACAATATTATTAACTTTCATCTCTATGCTGTATATTACATTTCCAGGACTTATATTTTGTGAGAGGAAGTGGGGACCTTTTGGGGCACCCTTCTACCCTTTTTACTGACCCCCCTCCCCACCTGTGGCGACCACCAATCTACACTCTGTATCTATGGGCTTTTTCATCATTGTTGTTTACTTTTTGTTTTTGTTTCATTTTGCATTTTGTAGATTTTAGATGTAAGTGAGATCATACAGTATTTGTCTTTCTCTCTGTGACTTATTTCATTTAGTAAAATGCCCTGAAGGTTTATCCAGTATTGTTGCAAACGACAAGATATCCTTCTCTTGTGACCGTAGATATATGATTTTATATATTTTCTTTGTATTTTCTTTATATTTTGCTTAAGTGAGGACCAAAGAAGAAACCGGGATGTACATATTGAGGAAATATGATAAACATGCTGAAAATTGGTGGTGGGAAGAGACATGTTTAGTGTGGAATGAGGTAATGTGGTTACCAGATGTGGATCAGTCTGGAAATAGGTTCTTGAGGTGTCACAGGAAAAGCATTTTGGGAACACTTGTGAAGGAGGATTTGGTTGAGAGTCGTGAGATTTATTAGAGTGTGAAAGAATAGACCAAGAGAAGAAAGGGCACACAGGGCACAGATGCCCTTGAAAACGATGTTGCACTCCACCAGACACTTGCCCAGTGGGTCCATCAGCAGAGGCTGGTCAACGTAGTCAATCTACTCCCAAATAACCCATGCTTGATGTCTCACCCACAACCAGGTGATTCAGCTCCATCTCCCTGCAGAAGTCCACCTTCCAGGGCACAGGCCTGTGCCCGCCTACCAGGCCCAGAACGTTCAGAACCCAGAGCTGCAGGACCATCACCCACCCCCGATCCACCCAGCCGGCATCAAAATTCTTAGCTGTGTGACTTTGGGCAAATTACTTAACTTCTCTGTGCCTCATTTCCCCATTGTTTGTCCACTGCTCTGGGCTGCACTGCTGCCACCTCAGAGATGGGCCTTTGTTTGTATCCCACTACATTTCCTTCGGCTTAGGAAAAAAAAAAAAGCAGACTTTCTTTCAAAGTACCCAATCTCTTTCCTGGCTTCTCCGGGGTTGCTTAGTGCCTTCCTCCTATCCAGCCCTTCTCCTGGATCTTCCAGTGTAAACCCTTTGCCTGTCCCTATGCGGCTTTTATCCCAGAATTTCCCAGGATAGTCCTCTTCCCTTTATGGCTGCCATTTTAGCTTCTACTGCGCATGCCTCACAGTTCTGGTTTGTCATTTGTTTTTGGTATGCACTTACGGAAAGGACTTCCCCCTGCTCCAGGCCCCCACCCCTTAATCGGGTAGACTCCCCAAGGTGACTGTAAAGCTGCCTTTTCCTATTTAATCAGGCTGGTTTCACTAGTTCCCTTCCTTTTGTTAATAACTAAATAACTCCCTGCTGTAACAATACCATTGTGCTTCCTCTTGAATTATCAGTATAAACCATAACTCACACTTATTAAGTTACTGTATACTAAACACTTTGCAAAAGTCTTGTGTATTTTATCATTTATATACTCATAACCCTGTGAATCACAGGTACGAACGCAGATCTAGATGGGTTTAGAACCTTATTCATGATCACCCAGCAGTCAAGTGATGGAATTGAGATTTTAACCCATGTATGCTGATTTCTTCCAAAGCCCCAATTGTTAAACTCCATGTTGCTTCCTCATGTGAAATCTTTCTGTTGCCTGAGGAAATGTGAAGGAGGCTGGTGCCTGCTGCAAATCAGATGAGTTATCATGAGGTGAGGTAGGAAAATGGACAGCAAGATATAAGGAAAAGTAGAGGAGGTCTAAACTAAAAGCTACCTTTCCTTCTGAAAAGAAAATCACCAGAGAATTAAACCTTTGAAAGGTTTAAAGGTTTTATAAGGATGGGTACAAAATACTTGAATTTCCTCTTTTGAACTGCTAGTACGAGCATAAGAAAGAAACTCTGTTCTCAAAGAGATCCAATTTCAGATTTTATCCCCACTGGAAATGTTAAAGGGTGAACAGGAGTATTAGTTTTCAAGGACTGTCATAACAAAGTGCAACAAACTGGTTGGCTTAAAACAGACATTTATTTTTGGCAAGTAATTCTACAGTCTGAAGACTGAAATCAAGGTTTTAGCAGGTCAGTGCACCCTCTGAAACTCTGGGTAGAATCCTTTCTTACCTCTTTCTAGCTTCCAGTAGTGGCTTTCAATTCTAATGTTCCAATCCCTGCTTCCATCTTCACATGGCAATCTTCCCTTGTATCCTCACATCTTTTTATATGGACACTGACTGTACTGGGTTAAGGACCCACCCTACTCCAGTATGACCTCATCTTAACTACCTCTGTTACAAACCTATTTCCACATAAGGTCACATTCTGAAGTACTGGGAGTTAGGACACAATTCATCTCATAGCAACATGAAAACTAAATAAGGCAGTATATATCAGTTTCGGTTTCATTTTTGGTCTTCACAGATATCAGCATTTAAAAAGTTAAAATAATGTAAAATATCAATAACTAGGTGTATATATAAATCATTAGCATTTATTATTATGTACTGAGATTTTATATCTAGATAACAATCACTTTAGAAAAAGAAATTTTTAAAATATCGCTCCAGTGGCATTAAACTCTATTACTGTCCCTCAAATTCCTTATTCACAATAGCTTATGGTATTCCAGTCAAACAACTTATTGCATAAATAACTTTTTGTGAAGTAAATTCTTATAGTAAGCCTGCAAGACATGCTAAATCATTGCAGGAAAAACTGTTACTGAGTGTGTTTTGTGTTTCTTCTTATTTAGTTGTTTCATTTTGTTTTGTTTTGTTTTCTTCTCTGGCTGAAAGACTTACAGAAACAAAATTGTTTTGCTTATGCGAAATGATTAGTGGTCTTTCTCAGTTTGACTTTCTGCCCAATCTTATATGGGAATGCAATGTACAAATATCTAAATAAGAATCAAATACTCTTGAGAAAAGAAGCAAAGGAAACAAGAAAATGGCTGGATTTTTTTTCTCTTCTCTGGACTGTATTCATCGAACTGCAAAGCTCAAGTACCTGAGACCATCTGCCCAGGCAGACAGTCAGGGACATGAACAGGGATGGAAAATGCGTTTTTGTGTCAGCTCAGAGGTCTGGGAACTATTACATACATTGGTTGGAGTATGACCAAGTGAAATTCAAAAGAGAAAGATTATTTCAGAACCTTATAGCATAACAATAAAATGTAGAAAAGAGATGAATGTGTCTGTCTGCCCTTTCAAGCAGAAAGCATCTGTTTTGGAAAAATTTTTTTTTACCTGTGCTGATTTAAAGACCTCAGATGTGCCTTTCCAGAGGATTCTGCAACTGTCTCTGTCCAGTGAGCCTTTGGAAATAAAGGATTGCTAAAGAACACCATTACCTGTGAGAGCTTGCATGTGCGATGGTCTGGGTGGCCCAAAAGAACAGAGAGTGTAGAAAACACAACTAGAGACTACTCAGAAAAAGAAAACCTTTTAAATACAGCTTTCTTAATTCAGTACTCAGAAATAGGAGGGTGCGTAGGGGCTAAGGACAGAAATTACTGTGTTCCAACATTTCTAGGGATGGAATCCCCCAGTTGCCATCTGATGACTTAAAGTAATACTTACTAGCATCCAATGGCCACACCAGCTCTTCCTTAGCCATCGAATGAAGGCAGTGGGGTGTTGGTGTGGGCGGCATGGCTTAGGTGTTCTAGTTGCAAATGCACTAATTTACAAGAATTAGAAAGTAATTAAACCCCACCTAAATTTAGAAGCCCTAGAAGTATTTATTTTACCCTTAATAGTTGTGAACTTAGCACCCGTAGAAAATTAGTTTGTATAAAACAAAAATTTATTGATCACATGTTTTGAATTTTTTAGATGGAGGGTAGAAAGGGAGGGTGGTGAGTAGGTAAAAATATATCCATCTAGGTAATTAAAATCAATGAACTTTGTCAGAGTACGTTATTATTAAAGGCTAAACATGTTGCCTTGGGATTGTACAGATAATTCCAAATGTCTATATTTTATCGGTAAGTTCCTTTGTGATGCTTTAGTGCAAGGGTGTCCAATCGGCAGGCTGCGGGCCGCACGTGGATGGCTATGAGTGCGGCCCAACACAAAATCGTAAATTTACTTAAAATATTATGGGATTGTCTTTGTCTTCATTGGTATTTGTGTATTTAGTGTGTGGCCCAAGACAAACTCTTTTTCTAGCGTGGCCCAGAGATGCCAAAAGGTTGGACACTTGCTTTAGTGCAGGCCTCATATAAACACTGAGAATGCTAATCTTTTTTTTTTCTTTTTTAAGTTACTGACAGGAAACTGACCTGTGGTCTGCTATAGCTTTCATTTTAAGTGAAACATATATTCTAAGAAGCAAAGTGAATTTATTTATAATCAGAAAGCTTCGGGACCCCTTCCCCTAACTTGTTGCCTTACCTGTGTCCCATCCTCACCTCCTCTCAACTTAAGTCTTTGCATTTCTATTTTGCCACCTTTTATATTTTCAGACGGATCCAAAAGATTTTTGATGAGGACTCAGAGCTACTTGCTAAAACATTTTTATCTGCATATTGCTTGACTTATATATGTATATTTTTTTGCATGATTACATTATGTTATTAGTGGTTTGTTTCTTTCTAATTCTGGTGCTTTTTTATTTTTAGAATGATGACCTTTTCAATTCAATAGGCCAGCATTATTTGAAATGCTGTATCTCTTCATTTCTATCCAGAACATTCTTTGATAATTTTATAATCTGTTTATGCTAATGCCTAGTTTGACCTTCAATAGCCAAATGAAGCTTAGTTTTAATTAAAGACGCCTTTAAAGTAGCGTAGCCAGATTAAATGCAGGATGCCCAATTAAATTTGAATTTCAGATAAATAAATAGTTTTTTTCTTAATGTTGAGACAGTTTTTTTTGCACAGAGCATGCCTTATTAAAAATATATTTGTTCATCTTGAATTCAATTTCACAGGTCATTTTGTTTTATTTAGTTGTATATTTATATTCTTCCGGCAACACTACTTTAAAGAAAAGATGTATTGGAAGGGTTATTAGTTTTAACATGTTACACACAAACCGACTTTAAAAATGTGTGTAACTGACCCAGTTATCCTGTAATGGTTGCAGGTAGTGGTAAACATAAATTTAGGATCTTGTTAATATTTAATCATTAATTCACTTTACAAATGTTTACTGAGTACCTAAAATGCCAGGCCCTTAGGGATGAACAAAACCAACATATTTCTTCATGGAATTTATAACAAAAGAACATTAGTCAAATAATCTGACAAATATATAATAAACTGTAATGAGCTTAAAAAAGAAGGATACCCTTGGTTCATAGGACAGCGGCCCAACTGATGTGTTGGAGAGGGAGGGTCACATCAGATTTCCCTAAAGGAGCGAATTTTGAGCTAAAGCCAAAACCTTAATGGTACTCAATTGGCAAAGACCAGGTATGGAAAGGAAGTGGATTTCCATGTAGACGGGGGCACGAGGCACAAATAATTGAAAGCTGGCATCCTGGGTTGAGATCCAGTGAGCAGTTAAAGCAGTACTAACAAGGATGCAGGGGAAGATGTACATGGTTATAGATGTAAAATGAGACCCAAAGTTTGATCTTTATTGTAAATAACAGTGGGAAGACTTTCCAAGGCTCCAAGTGAGAATTATGATTTACATTTGAAAGATGAATCTAGCTGATTGAAGGAGAGAGGATTAGAGGGCACTAGGCTTGTAAACCATTCCCTAGGTGCCCAGGAATTTAGCTCCTGACAAAAGATCATGATAGTTAGCCTTTAACAGAGGCTGGTAAATTTTTCTGAAAAGGGCTATGCAGTAAATATTTTAGGATTTACAGGCCATACAGTTTCCATTGCATCTACTCAGCACTTGATTTGTAGTGCAAAGGCAGTCACAGACGACATGTAAGTGAAGAAGAATGACCGTGTTCTAATAAACTTGATTTTTTGATGCTAGTATTTGAATTTCATGTAGTTTTCATGTGTCATGATATAGTAGTCGATATTTTAAAACCATATCAAGATGGAAAAAACCATCATTAACTTGCAGGCAATACAAAAACAAGCAGCACTAATCCATGTTTTAGTTGCTGAAGGTGTTTTCAGGAACAGTTAGATGGTTTTGAGGGCTATTCTGCAGGGAAAATTTTTTTAAATGTTAGTAGCTTAAGTATGGAGGTTGAGAAAGAGATAGATGTCCAGTGGTCTTGAGCTTCTGATCTGCACAGGTGGGGAGATGATCGATAGTGCCATTCCCTGAAACAGGCAAAGAAGTTTGCTGGGAGGTATTATAAATCAGGAGGCTACAGGTGTGGGGTTTTTTCATTGTTCTTAAGTAGCCACAGAAAGATATGAAAATGTGTGAGAAAACATTTTAGCTAGAACTAAAAATTGATAATTACTAGGTTATACTAGGCAATAGAAACCTACAGGGGCTGTCTTCTTTTCTATAATACTTAATAATATTTAATACTTAAATTCTGAAGTCTTTCCAGTATCTCTCCATTCTGGGTAGGTCCTGTATTTTCTTCACCTTTCTTCTCTGGTATACAAGTTTCATTTTGAAAATTATGTATATATCTTCCAGTGTTATTTTATTTTGTATTTTTATTTAATTTATTGGGGTTATATTGGTTAATAAAATTATATAGGTTTTAGGTGTACGATTCTATAATGCATCATCTGTACATTGTACTGTCTGTTCAGCACTCAAAGTCAAATCTCCTGCCATCACTGTTTATCTCCCTTTACCCTCTTCCACGTCCCTCAACCCCGCTTTCTCTCTGGTAATCACAATACCATCATCTATGTCTATGAGTTGTTTTTGTTTGTTAGTTTGTTTTTTTGCTTAATCCCATCACCTTTTTCACCCAGCCCCCCAACTCCCCTCCCTTCTGACAGCTGTCAGCCTGTTCTCTACCTATGAGTCTGTTTATGTTTTCTTTGTTTATTTTGTTCATTAGATTCCACATACAAGTGAAATCATATGGTATTTGCTTTTCTCTGACTTGCTTATTACACTTAGCATAATACTCTCCAGGTTCATTGATGCTGTCCGAAAAGGTAAGATTTCTTACTTTTTTAATAGCCCAATAGTATTCCATTGTGTAAATGTACCACAGCTTTTTTATCCACTCATCTACTGGTGGGCACTTGGGCTGCTTGCCGATCTTGGCTATTGTAAATAGCACTGAAATGAACGTAAGGATGCCTATGTTCTTTCTAATCTGTTTTGGTTTTCTTTGGATATATTCCCAGAAGTGAAAGCACTGGGTCATAGGTAGTTCTATTTTTAATTTTTTGAGGAAACTCTACACTGTTTTTCACAGTAGCTGCAACAGTCTGCATTCCCACCAACAGTGCGCAAGAGCTCCATGTTCTCCTCATCAAACTTGTTGTCTGTTGATTTTTTGATGATAGCCATTCTGACAGGTGTGAGGCGGTATATCATTGTGGTGTTTATTTGCATTTCTCTGAAGATTAGTGACATTGAACATCTTTTCGTATGTTTATTGGCCATCTGTATGTTTTCTTTGAGAAGTATCTTTTTAGTTCCATTGCTCATTTTTTAATTAGATTTTTCTTGTACTGAGTTGAGTTCTTTATAAATTTTGGATATTTAACTTTTATCAGATGTACCATTGGTAAATATTTTTCCCATTCAGTGGGTCGTTTTTTCATTTTCTTAATGGTTCCCTTTGCTGTGCAAAAAAAATTTAATTTGATGTAGTCTTATTTGTTTATTTTTTTCTTTTGTTTCCCTTGCCCAAGGTGATGTATCAGAACAACATATTGCTACGAGAAATGTCCTAGATTTTCCCACCTATATTTTCTTCTAGAATTTTAATGGTTTCAATTCAACATTTAAGTCTAAAGCCATTTTGACTTTACTCTTATGTATAGTGTAAGAAGGAGGTCAGATTTCTTTCTTTTTTTCTTTTTTATCTTTTTTGCATGTATCTGTCCAGTTTTCCCAACATAATTCATTGAACAGACTATCTTTACCCCCTTATATATTTTTGTCTCCTTTGTTAAATACTAATTGACCATATAGGTGTGGGTTTATTTCTGGGCTCGCTATTCTTTTCTACTGATCTTTATTTATTTATTTATTTATTTATTTATTTATTTATTTTGCTAGTACCATACTTTTTTATTATGATGGCCTTGTAATATAGTTTGATATCAGCTAGCATGATGCCTCCAACTTTGTTCTTCTTTCTCAAGACTGTTGTGGCTATTTAGAGTCTTTTGTGGTTTCATATAAATTTTTTGGAATGTTTGTTCTAGTTCTGTGAAATATGCCATTTGTATGTTGATAGGAATTATGTTGAGTCTATGGATTGCTCTCAGTAGTATGGATGTTTTAATGATGTTAATTCTTCCTATCCGTGAAGAAGGTACATGCTTCCATTTATTTGCATCTTCTTAAGTTTCTTTCTTCAGTATCTTATAATTTTCCAGGTACTGGTCTTTTCATCCTTGGTTAAATTTATTCCAAGATATTTTCTTTTTGGTGCAATTGTAAATGAGATTGTTTTCCTTTCTGAAAATTCTATTATTGTTGTATACAAATACAATTTATTTCTAAGTATTTATTTTGTATCCTACTACTGCACTGAATTTATTAATCAGTTTTAGTAGTTTTTTTGGTGGAATCTTTAGAGTTGCCCTTATCAGTATCATGTCATCTCAAATAGTGAGTTTTACTTCTTCCTTTTTTATTTAGATGCTTTTTATTTCTTGTTTTTGTGTGATTGCTGTGGCTAAAATTTTCAGTACTATGTTGAATAAGAGTGGAAAAAGTAGTTGTCCTTTGTTCCTGATCTTCAGGAAAACATTTTTAGGTTTTGCATATTGAGTATGATGTTGGTTGTGGGGGTGTCATGAGTGGCTCTTATTAAGTTGAGGTATGATCCTTCTATTCCCACTTTGTTGAGAGATTTTATCATAAATGTGTGCTGGATTTTATCAGATGCTTTTCTGCACCTATTGATATGATCATGTGGTTTTTATCCTTTCTTTTTTATTACATGGGTTATCACATTTATTGATTTGCAGATAATGTATTAACCTTGTAGTTTAGGAATAAACCCCATTCGATCATGGTGTATGGTCTTGTTAATGTATTGCTGAAACCAGTTTGCTAATATTATGTTAAGAATTTTAGCATTTATGTTCATCTGGGATATTGGCCTATAATTTTCTTTCTTTGTACTGTTTTTATCTGGTTTTGGAATAGAATAATGCTGGCATCATAAAATAAGCTTAAGAGTCTTCCTTCCTCTTAGTTTTTTAGATTAGTTTTAGGAGGAAAAGTGTTAGTCTTGTGAATGTTTGGTAAAATTCACCTGTGAAACCAGCTCCAGGAATTTAATTTGTTGGGAGTTTTTTGTTAACTGCTTCAGTTTCATTAGTTGTAATTAAAATCCCCTGATTCTTCCTGATTCAGTTTTGGAAGAGTGTATGTTTCTAGGAATATATCCATTTCTTCCAGATTGTATGTTTCTAGAAATGTATCCATATCTTCCAGATTGACAATTGTTCATGATATTTTATTAAAATCGTTTGGTATCAGTTGTTACTTCTCCTCTTCCATTTCTGATTTTATTTATTTGAGTCCTTTTTTTTTTGATGAGCCTGGTTAAAAGTTTGTCATTTTTGTTTATCTTTAAAAAAAAAAACAGCACTTAGTTTCATTGATCTTTTGTATCATTTTTTAGACTCTATGTTATTTATTTCTACTCTGATCTTGATTATTTTCTTCCTTCTACTCATTTTGGGCTTTCTTTGTTGTTGTTTTGTTTTGTTTCAAGTTCCTTTAATTATAAAAATTAGATTTTTTTTAAAGATTTCTCTTGTTTCTTGAGGCAGGCCTGTAAAGCTATGAATTCCCCTTTTAGGACTGCTTTCGTGGTGTCCCATAGAGTTTTGTGTTTGTGTTTTAATTTTTTCTTCTTTAAATGTATCTTTTTATTTCTTTCTTGATGTCATTGTTAACCCATTCATTGTTTAGTAACATGTTATTTTTACCTTTATGTTTTCATGTGTTTTTTCAGATGGTTTCTCTTGCTTGATTTCTAGTTTCATACTATTATATTATGGACAGAGAAAATACTTGATATGATTTCAACCTTAAATTTATTGAGACTTGCTTTGTGTTCTAACATGTGGTCTATCCTAGAAAATGTTCCATGTGCACTTGAAAAAAACATATATTCTGCTGCTTTGGGGTAAAATACGGTGAAGATATCAATTAAATCCGCCTGATCTAGTTTGTCATTTAAGGCTGCTGTTTTCTTGTGGATTTTCTCTTCGAAAGATCTTTCCATTGATGTCAGTGGGGTGTTAAAATCCACTAATATGGCTGTATCATTGTCGATCTCTTCCTTTATACCCATCAAGATTTGCTTTATATATTTAGGTGTTTCCATATCAGGTGCAAAATTTTCACAAGGATTATATCTCTTTGATGGATTGCTCCCTTTATTATTATGCTTATTATAGTCTTCCTTTTAAAGTCTGTTTTGTCAGATATAACTGTTGCTACCTAGCTTTTTTAAAAATTCCATTTGTATGAAATATATTTTTCCATCCCTTTATTTTTAGTCTGTTTGTCTTTTGTTTTGAGGTGGGTGTTTTGTAGATAGCACATATATGGGCCTTTTTTTTTTTTTGGTATCTATTTAGCTATGCTATGTCTTTTCACTGGGACATTCGAGCTATTTACATTTAAAGTGATTATTGATTGGTATGTATTGCCATTTTATTATTTTAACTGTGTTCCTTTGTTTTTCTTCTTCTCCTCCTCCTCCTTCTACTCTGCCTCTTCCTCCCCTCCTCTTCTTCTTCAAATAGATACTTTAACACTTCTTGTAATATTGGTTTTGTAATAACAAGTTCCTCTAGATTTTTCTTATCTGAGAGGGCTTTATATCTCCTTCAGTTTTAAAATAAAATATTGCTCAGTACAATATTTCATACCGCTTCCTCTAGCCTGAAATGCTTCTGTTGAGAAATCAGCTGAGAGTCTATGGAACTGTCTTGTAGGTAACTGTCTTTTTCTTTCTGCTTTTAAAATTTTATTTTTGTCTTTTACTTTACCCATTTTAATTTTGATATGTCTGGGTGTGGGCCTCTTTGAATTCACCCTGTTTGGGACTCTCTGCAGTTCCTGGACTTGAGTGTCTTTTTCCTTCACCAGTTTAGGGAAGTTCTTCATCATTATTTCTTCAAATAGACTCTCAATTCCTTGTTCTCTCTCTTTTCCTTTTAGTATCCTTATTATGTGGATATTGTTATGCTTCATATTGTCACAAAGGTTCCTAAAACTATCCTGTTCTTTATTTTTTTTATTTTTTATTTTTTTTACTTTACTGCTCTGCTTGTTTTCTGCTACCGTGTCTTCCAAATCAATGATTCAATCCTCTTGTGCATCCAACCTTATTCTTTATTCTTTCTAGTATATTCATCATTTCAGATATTGTATCCTTCATTTCTGACTGGTTATTTTTCATGATTAATGTGTCCTTCTTTATCTTTGTTATCTCTTTGTTTAAGTTCTCACTTAGTTCCTTGAGTTTTAAGCACTAGACCCCATATCACTAATTGAAATATGTGCTCTATGATGCTTAATATTAACTAGTTCCATGCTTACGCTGCAATTTGCCTGGTCTCACAAGTGAGTTACATGTTATGTTAGCCAGGGGATACCAAGGCAAAGGTTTGGTCAGTTTTGGGAAAGTTGGCAACAATCATCACATATAGATACAAGTGATATCTTCCATTTCCCTTAGTATGGGCAGCACCAGTGTATCATCATTTTCCATATGTGCCTTGACTATTTAAAGTTAGTTTGGAAAACACTGATAAACTATGAAGGATATAGTCATTAAGAATCACGCAGATGCTCTGTGGATAAGGTAGTAGTTATTGGAAATAGAATCATTTTGAGACAGAATACTAGTTCTATCATATACCAGCTCATATGACCTCAGGCAAACAGTTTCTCTAAGCTTCAATATGCTGATTTTCAAAAAAAAGGGAAAAGTAATGTTGAAAATTAATAATTTATTTATTTATTAAAATTAATGATAATGTTTTTAAGTCTTAACATGATTTTAGCAGGAAAACTTTTTTCTACCAACTTAGGCCTAAAATATTGGGGACCTTCAAATTAACTGAATGATTATCAGGGGAAATTTTTAATTCACTTGCATGTGGGAAAACTCAGTATAATGAGTAACTTGCTGAGCAGCCGGAAGTGTTTTAAACCAGCATACCCAGGGGTAATGGTTTATATACCAGCCTAACAAAAATGATTTTGGGCTTTAGAATGGAAGGTTTTATTGGGTATTTTCATCTTGAAGCTAATGGACAGTCTTCTTACTGGCTTGAAACTTGCCCTGAGGGGGTGACTTATACTGCCCAGTTCCAACGGTCAACCTTCTCTCAAGCAGGAGACCCCCTTTTGGGGGTGGGGGTGCTAATGGGAGCTGTATTTTCAGAAGGCTTTGCTTAGGTTTGATAAGGCTTCTTTCTGTAGCTGTGGCATATTCAGATGTTTCAGTTTAAAATAATCTGTGTGCTATTCTGATAGGTCGTTGGTCCTTTCAGTGGCTATAATAAACCTTTTTCAAGTAGTTGTCCCATCCCTACAACTGCACTGGAAAGGATTGTCCTATCTTCTTAAAATGATTCATTGCTTTGTGTAAGATTCCCCTGATCTAACACACGTTTCAGCAGACAAACCAGGTGTAGAAAGGTATTCCATATGTCCTTGCTCCATGAAAATCATTCACATGAGCACTAACAAAGTTTATAGTGAATTGTGAATACACTGGTACATTTTTGTACTAATATGAGGATGCCTTCATGATATAACTCAGACTCAGTTAAAATGCCTTCATTGAATTATTTTAGTCAACCCAAGGACATCAAGATGTGGGTAGAACCTGTGGACCAAACATTCGATAAAGTATTTCATTGGGATGGAGAGAAACGTATTGATTAACCAAATTTTAAGTACCTGAAATCCAAGGGAGTTGCAAGAACTAGACAAATGCTTTTTAGTGAGTAAAAATTATTGTTTATTTTCTCTACTTCTTTTTAAAGAACAGTTCAGTCTGAGACAGTCAGATAATGCAGCAGTCCAAATGATTACCTTCTGCTATTGTTATGATAATTAAGTGAGAGTACTACCAAAGTGATTTGTTTCTGCTGAGTTTGTTAAAAAGAAGTACGTAACAAATTTCCTCCTCTACCCATGGACCTTTAGAAATATTTTGAAGAAACTTGCAAGTCTTCTAGAAAATAGAATTCATCTGGTGTGGGAATTTCGGCTCAGGGCTCTTCTTCAATTGAAACCCTAGAACTTTTCTGATTATAATCTTGTTACCAGCCGTCTGTGCACACATTGCACTTCAGAGTGCAAAGAATCCTAGTGTTCTGTATGATCATGTTTCTATGTGGATATATATTTTAAAAACTACAAGCCAAAAATTTGCACACAATACTTATTGGAATGGCGATTAACCATAGTGAAAGGTTAATCATTCACAAGTGTTCATTTTCTAAGATGGCTAGTGTATTCCTTTATATCTGTAACCTTGGAGTGTACCTTTCCTCCCCCTGCCCTCTTCCCCCACCTCCCACTCAATAAGTGATGGCTGGTTTCTAATACACATTCTAAGAATCATCTCCCACTTTGGAAATAATAATAACTCTTTATAGTTTCCTTAGATGACTAATAAAAAAAAGGCATTCAGCATGAAAAATTAAAGGTGTTGTGAGGCTGCCAAGAGACATTTTCTTCATTTTACTATGGAATTATCAGGAGGAGATGAAGCCTCAACCTTTAAGAACAGCAATAGTAATTTTCTTTGGTTCCGTGGGACACACTATGCTTAGCAATGAAACTGTGCAATAAACCCTGTGGTTGAAATATTACCTCTAGCTTGCAGAACTTTATTCTGTTCAGCCTCTCAAAGGGATTCTGCTCTCATGTTAACTCTTAAAATACTAAGACTTACCAATGTCTGGTACTTCCAGTGCATCACATGTGGTTCTTTATGTGAATACTTGATTAGTGATCTTCAGAATTTTATAACAGTCTTTTGTGGAAATCAAAAATGAGTTTCATAATACAGTTTTACAGCAACCTAATACTGCTTTCAACTATGAATATTAACCTATGAAGTTACAAGAGACAAAAAGTGTACATTTTAGAAAAAGCTTGGTGTTTTTAGTGCCATCTACCTTGTCTGATATTTCTCTTCCTACGAACTTTTTCCTAGAGCACTCATGATACGTGTGTCAAGTACAATGTACCGTGGATCAAGAATCAGCAGATCCTGGTTACAATGTAAAGAGCACAGCTAATAATGCTCAAGTGCCTTAATTCTTTATTTATGTTTTGCTCTTACTTATACTAAATTTCCACCATTGTTCTTCTTTTCTGTTCTTTTTAATTGTAGCAGTGGTTGGGCAAAATGAATTTTATTCTTTATCATTTTAAAAAAGAAAGCCAAAACTTACCATTTAAGAGCACATATAAAATTTATTGTTTATTTATATACCTTTGTATGTGTGTGTACAATATTGAAGCTTAATATGTGCCCATATATTTGGAAACTTTGTTTATATAATAACAGGCTTTTGGGATCCGAAGTGAATTTGTTCCTGACATGAGTCAATTGAAACAAAATGGAAAAACTATCAGCATTGAATCTACCCTTCAGTGACCATTATCTACATGGAATTCCAGGGATTGCTTGCCCACTAGCTGATATTTCTCTGAATATACTAGACTTACTCTTATACTTCGCTGAATATATTAACGCTCATTAAAAAAGTTACATTGAAATGTTAGATAATATGCCCACTTGCTGTGCAAACACATTTTTAATATGCCTGCGCATACTTTCATATTTATATGTGCATGTTTATGCTTTATTTATATCTTATGCCCTGTATCTTTTGTGATAATCTCAATACATTTATTTACCTACTTATATTTAAAATGTGAAGACCCTCCTTTCCTTCCTGAACTGGTCATTTACTATTACAAAAGATTTTCAGTACTCACTAGTGATGTTGAAGTCAGGTCTTTATTATACAGTTAACAATAGTCATTTTTTTATGCGTACACATAATGTTTTGTCACAGAACACACACAAAATCATGTTACAGTCATCAATTCAAAAATGATGTATTTAGTACCTACAGGGTATTAAAATTTTATCTGACCTTGGGGTTGTAGATTTTGGCTACAAGTCTCTAAGACACTGGTGATGTTATGGTTTAATATATAAAATATATAGAAAGCATATTGTTCATTCAGGAAAAGTAGTTAGAGCAGTGTTGTCTAAGGTTCCTCCCGGAGCGTGACTGTGGCAGGGCTGGGACCAGAGTGAGGCAAGTGTAATACCTTGGATGGTGTTTTCAGGAGGCATTCACAGTATGAGTCTTATAAATACCAACAGTATTCTTGGACAGCTTGGAGAAGGAGCACCTTCTTAAAAGTGCCTAGGGTGCGAAATTTAATGAAAGACTCACTCTCACAGCCTTCGAAGGACTCTAGATTGAGTGTTTCTTTAAATTTTGCACACGAGGTACCTCGGTTGCCTTACTTGAGGTCCTGGGCTGCAGCAGGTTTTCACCAAATGTGTTCCAAGGCTGTTGCTGCGCCATCCTGAGTCACTCAGAGGTAGCAAAAGTGTTCTGGAAAATTAATTAGAGCCTCTTGCAAACCGAGGGATAGTCATGTTAATTGATTCTAGTGGATGTGTGAGTATAGGCTATTACTGAGGAGGCAGCGTATTTCCCTGAAAGTGTGGGCCCTTTTCTGGAACCTTTTTAGGGATATCTAGGAACTATTTAGAGATGAAAGAAGAGATTTTGCCAGAAGACACAGGGGGACAAAAACAGAGAACAAAGTAAAAGAATAACTGACATGACACAAGTTCTACAAGGGCCACAGAGAAGCTGCGTGCTCATCACTACGGGATCCCATAGAGGTATGCTCGTTAGTGGGAATGTAGGGGCTAATCTGAATTCCCAGTTGAGTTTGTTAGGAATTTTGGTGTTGATTCCTTGTAAGAGGATACCAGGCTTTTCAAGTTTCTTTAGATAACCTCAAACCCAATGAAGTATGAAATTGTCTAGTTATCAAACAGTGTAGGTTTTTTTTTTCATCCCAAGGATTATATTCATGCAAGGAATTGTTTACTGACCTATTTATGTAGATGAAAAGATGGGAAACTGTGGTTCATAAATCGGGGTGTAGTGTTAGATGACAGTAATATTTGAAAAGGGTTATCCACACATGGTGAAACCATTAATAATCAGCATTTAATGAATAAATTTAGGCTTCTGAAGAATTGCCCAAAATGTTCTGTTGGATCTATTTCTGATGCAACTGTAGTAATGCAAATCAGATTGGAGGGCCCCGCAATTTCTCAGAAAGCTCTAATGCTCTCAAATGTATCATAACGTGTCTGAAATAATGGTTGTATTTCATAACAGAATGGTTGATGATCTAAAAAAAAAAAGCACCCAAAGGAAAGGCAACTTTTGAAATTATTTTTACATATCAGGAAATAGTGAGGGCTCTGGTAGCTCTAGATAATTGCTTTGTCATCACTAGGTAGTTCTAGCCATTGTATGAGGAGGGTTATCCTAATCCTGCATTACTCAGAAAGCTGAGCTCACGTATTTGGTGTACCTCACTTTACAACAGAGTCTCTCCAGCAGTATCAATGAGACTGGTCACCTCTCAGCACACTGATGAAAAGCATTGCTATGTGTGCAAAAATGAAGTTTCTGGACGTGACCTATCAACCTATTGAAACCCTTCCTTAGTTGCCACCCTTTTTCTTATTTTGTTTCTTTTTCTGCAGGTTTTTTGTTGCCCCCTTCCCCTGCTGGCTCCTTACAGGTTTGGTGTATTGAACTGTATGGTGGGCTCGTTCCAGCTGGGTTCCTACGGAAGTCTGTGGTTTTAGATCAAGGGTCAACAAACAGGAGCCTTATACCAAGTCCCCCTCACTGCCATTTTTTGTACAATCTGTGAGCTAAGAATGGTTTTTAAACGGTTGAATGAAAATTAAAAGAATAATATCTTGGGACACACACAAATTTGATGAAAGTCAAGTGTGAGAAATCATAAATAAAGTTTTATTGGAATACAGGCATATTCTTATTTCTGACTTTTTTGCTGCAAAAGCAGATCTGGGCAGAGACAAAATTGATAACAGAAATTGGATGGCTCATAAATCCTAAAATTGCCGTCTAGACCTTTAGGGAAAAAGTTTGTGGATCTTGACCTTAGATGGTCCAGAGAAATGGGTGGGGGTTTCTCTGAAAAGTTCCAACACATTTGCAGCTGCAGCGTGTTTCAGCCAGCATGGCCTCGAAGTTGTGTTTTGGCAGTGAGTCCTGAGAAAAGAGCAAACATTATGAGAAAGTAAAAGGGAAAAGGAAGAGATAATTTTCTTTACACTTTGTATTGATAATAGTAAAACTAATCAAGAATTAGCTTCAAAGTTCAAATTAATTTAACAGCTTTTAAAGACAGTTTATGTTTCTTGTTTCAAGCATGGTGATTTCACAGATGCGGTGTCACATGGGGTTGATGTCAATACCGATAGCACTAAGCCGTTCACAAAAGTCAGCTCAAAATAGAACTCTCATTTTCTTTCCTAAATGATTATTTAACTGTTCTAATGGATGTGTCTTCTTTATGACTACTTTTTTTTTTTTTAGGTATTATAAGATAAAGCCTGCATTCGAAATCCAGATCTACCCTCTCTCAGTCTCTCTTTTTCCTCTTTCTCTCTCTGTGTCTGTCTCTCTGTTCCCTAATCTGGTACAAATATTAAAGCATAATGTTTAAGAACATAGACATTGGACTCAGATGTTCTTGGTTTTCGGTCCTGGCATTCCTCATAGTAAATGTGTGAAATTGGGCAGATTACTTAAGAACTGTACAGTAGATCCCTTCTTATCCATGGTTTCCCATTCCACAGTTTCAGTTACCTAGTTGAACCATGGTCTGAAAGTATTCAATTAAAAATTTCAGGCAAAAATCATTCATAAGCTTTAAATAGTGTGCCCTTCTGACGAGCATAATGAAGTTCTGCACTGTCCAATCCGCCCCAACAGGACATGAATAATCCCTTTGTCCAGCATATCTGTGCTGTATACATTCCCCTTTGTTAATCACTTAGTAACCATGTTGGCTATCACATTGCAGTGCATGTGTTCAAGTAACCCTTATCCCGAGAAGTTCGATAGTAGGCTGTCTATTTCACAGTGCCTGATTCATTCACCTCACTTCATCTCATCATGTAGGTAGGCATTGTCTCATCTCACATCATCACAAGAAGATAAGTGAGTACAGTACAATAAGTATTTAGAGAGAGGCCACAATCAAAGAACTTTTATTACAATATATGGTTATAATTGTTCTATTTATTATTAGTCATAATTGTAACCTCTTACTATGCCTACTTATGATAAAGTATATACATCTAAGAAAAAACATAGCTTATATAGGGTTTAGCACTATCCTTGGCTTCAGGCATCCACTGAGAGTCAAGGAACATAGCCCATGTGGCTAAGGAACGACTACTGTTTCTAACTTGTAGTATTTACTTGCTAGCTTTTGGAAATATGTTTGACATGATACAGTTCTCAGCATATATATAGCACAGGCAAACTTTGGTTCTTAGAATGAGAGTCTTCTTAAGAAACAATCCAAGATGAAAATTATTCAAAAGTGCTACTTTAATAAAGAAAAAAAGAAAGAAGCTCAAAATACAAGTTACTTTTTATAACCACATAATATTCTGTTCATGTAGAAAGGAAATGATGATCTGGTAACTATTTTAATGAACAAACAGCATCTGTTTGGCCATTTGAATCATAGTTTATACCTTGGACCACACATGATTTATTGTCAAACACTTCCATTCATCATTGAATGGCCAACAAAATTAACTAGTTTAATGCAAAACCACCAAATTGCTCAGGGAGTTACTTGTAATAACACAACATAACATGACCAACAATTATAGGTGATCAATGTTTTCTTGCCGGTTTCCATTTCAGGATCTGAGCTGGGTATATAATTGGACCATTTCACATTTTATCAACTGCAAAATCTTAATCCACATCCCTGGCTCTGTATTGTTCTTCCGTAGCTATCGACAGCTATAGGAAAGATACAGACAGAACAAACTATATTAAAAGAGATAGGAAGGAAGAGAGGGAGAGAAATAGAGAATGATGGAAATAGGGACAGAGTAAAGGAGGAAAAGACAAGTGAAGGAAGGATGGAAGGAAGAAGAAAGGAAAAGAACATTATTAAAAAGTGTTAGATTTATGCATAGTCAATTCCTACATGAGGAAAAAGATATTAAACAGAAAAGAAAGGCACAAGTCAATGTTCAGGTTGCTAAATGAAGCCTCTTTCTAGCTCTGAGTAAGATCCTTCCACAAATATTACATTTTAACTACATTTCTATGTCATGTTATAGTTTGTAGGCGAGAAGAAGATAAATGATAGAGCCCAATTCTAAAGCTGAAGAAAAATCTCTTGGACAACAGATAATATTTTCATTGTGCAAAAAACATAACCATCAGTATCAAACTTATAACGCTAAATTGCTCAAAATTATAGAATAATGGCTTCTTACAAATTTTCAAAGGAACGGTATACTATTCTTACACAAAATGTAAATTAAAGGTGAATTTTTATCTGCCTTGAATGGAAACATTCAATTCTTCCTCAGCTGAGGGAATCAATGGAAAGATTTTCTTAGAGGAAAATCTTGCTGGTTGCTTGTAGTTTGGGTGAAAACTACACTGGATTTGCATTAAATGTAGTTCTTTCCTCTTAAGATAGTAGGATTGGCAGGGATTGAGGCTTTATTACTAAAGGAGTTTTAAACCAAACCTCTCCTTTTCATGAATAATATCTACTCCCTTATTTATTAATGTTTTTTTTTTGCAGCTGAGAGTTCATGAAGTACATATACCACTGTCTTAACTATTAAATTTCTCTGTTTAGATGAAATAGAGTTGGCATATACTTTGCTTGCTGACCCAAACACTTATATTAACATGATGGGTGGGAAATGAATTTATTGTAATAAAGCCATAATTAAAGCAAGGCATACTTATAATTTTTAAAAATATTTTATTTACTTATTTTTAGGGAGAGGGGAAGGGAGAGAGAAAGAAAGGGAGAGAAACATTGATGTGTAAGAGAAACATCGATTGGTTACCTCTCGCATGCTGTCAGCTGGGGACCTCTCCGGCACCCCAGGCACATGCCCTGATCAGGAATTAAACCACCGATCTTTCACTTTGCGGGACAGTGCCCAACCCACTGAGCCACTTCACTCAGGGCAGCATGCTTATAATTTTAGATTTTTTTGTTTTAAATTTGGAAGGACAGGTCAGTATTCAGCAGAGGAAAAGTTTGCAAAGATGATCAAACCATATTTAATTACACTCTTTCAGTATTATTCCATCTTAGTGATTTATGTATGTGTTAACAAGGAATCAGCTAGATACAAATGATATTGCCTCTGGACTTCATTTTAACTTCTATTGAACTTAAATAGTTCTATGTTAATCTGCATCTGTATATCATTATATCTTTCTATCTATATAATTGACTGACTTATATGAAAAAAAAAAAGCCTTGGCTTTATTTTCTGTTTATTAATACAGTATATTCATTGTAGTCATTTCCTAGCATATAAAGAAATTACACTCCTTAGAGTAATGGCATTAACAACAAAATTACAAATGAATAAGAGAGCATCATGTTAAGTGAATTACTTCTCTCCAGAACAAGTACCTCCTGGTGAAATGGGAAACTGAAAAAAAAAAATAAATGTATGTTTTGATTGATTGTATCACAGAAATTATGGCTGCCAGCAACCCTCAATCCAGGGAGAAAATTCACAGTGTGGGTTTATCGTAAGAAGGAGAAAGGGTCACCTCCCTTGTCTTGCTCTTGTCTGGGCCTGCACTTGGCGTTCTCACTCTCTCTCTCAGGAATGATCATATCAGCCTTGACACCAAAGATAAGAAAAAGTTGGACTGAAAAACCCAAACAAAAAATCTGATTGCCTTCTTCAATATTATGAGGCCAGTTGTGCATTCAAATGTTAGTTCCCTTGATGTTTTCAATGAAAATATTTTAAGATTAGAAATTTGGGTTCAAATTAAGAGGTAACTAAGTTAGAATGGCTAGAATTCCTTGAAGGAAAGGAAATGAGAGATTTTTCTTAGTAAATATTGTTTTTAAAAGTAAATAATTATTAAAATATGTGCGATTGCAATGTCAGGGATTCATTTTAATTAAAGATCTGTTGACCTTTATGGAGCCTTAAAGAATTGTGTTCAATGGGAAATATTGTCATTTAAACCTCTCTGTAGATCCCTACTACATTTGGTATAAACCTCTGTGTTTCCTTAAAGTTTCTCTGAGTTGATTTTCTGAAAGGTTTCCATATGGCCTGATTCTCTATTTAGTCTGAGTGTTGTTTCCTGTTGCTCTTATAGATTTTACTGTATTCATTTAATATCTTTTTCTGATCGTTTACTAATATTGTAGCTGAGATGTACTGGCTGAATTAATACCAACCTTATTACTTTGTACTACAAATGTTGCTTGTATCCTAACTACAGAATATTTTACTAATCCAAAAAATAATTCAACATTATTTAATTCAGTAGCTTTTTGTCATCTCATTTTAATCTTTGTATTTCATTATAAAGAAATATTTTAAAAATTTCTTTGACATACCCTTTGCTGTCAGTATGGTCAGGTATATGAATGGAACTAAATTGTCTTCTTTGAGCCTCTTGTTATTCAGTAAAAGATATATTTAACCCTTGTTCAGTTCCCAATGATAAGATGTCTTTTTTCCCCTCATTTTAGTTTTTCTTTCTATCATACCAAGCAACTGTCATACAAATAATTAAGGGAAAAACATTAAAAGGATGTACTTTTTAAAAAGAATTCTAAAATATTACAATTTTAGTGTAGAGTAGAACGTCTCCATTAGCTCTTTTCCAGATGATGATGATGATGATGATGATGATGATGATGAATTGTTTCTCTCTTCACGCATGACGACTTCACTTGTGACGACCAGTAATTTTTGGTTTAAGCCTTTAATCTAGACCTTTGTTTTGAAGCTGTATGGGTTCAAGCTATGCTAATTATAATGAAAAGTCATCAGGTATTAAATATGCAAAATGTAGGTTCTCAACTATTTCTTTCTTTTCTTTAGGAACACACAGTTATATGTGAGGCATTCCCATGCATTTATCTAGAAATTTGGTATAAACCGTACCGTCCCCATCTCCTTTTCCTCAGAGGCTCACACTCCCTCACCCCTCAGCATGCACAGGAGTAAGCACACTGAAGTGCTATGTAGTAGCTAAGAACTTTTAGTAAGTACTCAGTGAAAACAGCTGTTATTACACACTGTACTACCTTTTAGTCTGAAAGGACAAAAAGTGGCCTGGGAAACCAATTTAGACTAGGAAATTCCTGTCTCAAGCACTCTATCTTTGTTTCTGAAGATCCCAAGGCTCTTTGACACTCATTTTGAAGGATTTAGGCACAGTCCAGAAAACATTCCCATAGAGATATTTCCTTATAGCCACTGGTAGTGGATCCTGTTATAAACAGATACTACCATAGAAAGCAAATCAGCATTAAATAGGGATTATTTAACTTTAATTTTTATAAAGTTTATGTGCACCAACTACAGTTCCTCCTGATTTTGCATTAAGATTAAAATATCACAAAAGAAGTGCTCATGAAGAAGCCTAGGTATGTGGTTCCTGAAGGCCACTCTACAGTCGCTTTCCTGGAAAGCCTTTCCCTTTTCTCCCTGAGCTGGACGCATATCCTTGCTAAGTATACCCAGAATATCTGACACTTAGCCTGCCTTAATTTTGCTAAATTTTAATTACCTGAATATTTTACGCACCTCTTACTACCTCTCAGCTGCCCACACACCTTAGCTAGATAAGAGCCTCGAGGGTGCATATTGGATGCTAGCATAGTGCTGAGCATAGAGTTGAATTTTATAAACACAAACTGATTTTGGCTATTATAGTATCCAAAGACCTCTCTCTAGCCAAGGCTACCATTCAATTAGTATGACAGTACTTGACAAGATGAGATGTGATTCCTTCCTGAATATAATCTTACTCTGTCTGTGAAAAAGTGTCAACCCCAAGTTAATCCCTTATTCTCATTAAGCTGGAATTCCTAGGCTGAGTTTATTCACTTACAAATGTATTTAGAATTAAAAAGTTCTTGTTTTATCTTGATTTATGAGTTTGACCAGAAGCTAAGTTTTCCATCTTAATTTTTAAAAGATTTTATGTATTTTTAGACAGAAGGGAAGCGGGGAGGAAGAGAGGGAAAGAAATATCAATGTGTGGGTTGCCTCTTGCACGACCCCTACTGGGGACATGGCCTGCAACCCAGGCATGTGCCCTGACCGGGAATTGAACCAGCAACCCTTTGGTTCTCAGGCCGGTGCTCAATCCACTGAGCAACACAAGCCTATTTTATTTTTTTAATTAATTATATCTTAAATCTATATTGTTTTTATGTTTAAATATAAAATAAGTTGACATGATTCAAAATTTAAAAGTATAAAAGAATAAATAGTAAAAATTATCTTGCGAGCCCATTCAGTTGATGTTCCCAGAATTCCTGGTTATCCTTCCTAAAATATTTTGTGACTATATAAGCAAATACATATATAAAAATACAATAATTTTTCCCCTTTGTTATACAAAAGTCAATACATTATACATGATTTTTTTGACCCTTGAAATTTTTACTTAATATAATATTATGGTGATCCTTCTATATCTGTACTAGAAAGTATCCTTATGCATTTCTGTCACTAGATTAACGTTGCCTTATACGTAGTGTAAAAGCTGAGTTTTGTTTGTTGCATTTCATGTATGGAATAAAAACCCAGAGGGGTGTGTGTGTGTCTGTGTATAAAATTTATGTCCCCAAGACCATATGAAAGATATGAGACTATGATCCATGGCAAGGGAGTCTGGCTATTGTACCATGTTGTTAAAGTGACTGAAGGTTATTGACTTACTGTAATTGGAGTCAGATATCTGATTTAGTTGGGTATATCCATTTCAAAAAGAAAACCCAGGATTTTTGGTGTTTAATCCTTTGTGTACCTTACCTTAACCCTTTGCCATTAAGTGGGACATACACAATACTTAATATCAGTGACTAATGGCAGCAGTTCTTCAGCCTGGCGGCAAGACAAAGCAGTTCAGAACTAATGAGAAAGATACAATCAGGTATATGCCAGAGGTGAGGGATACTTTTTATTTTCTTTGCTCTGGCTCTCTGGAGTTTTCTCTTTGCAGTAATTTAGGCCATGTCTACATTTACTGGAAGAAAGCTTTATCTGTTGTATTCTTTAAATGGTGGCGCCAACTAAATCTTGTTATTAACAACAGGACTTTAGAAAGATGAATAAATCTTATGTTTGTTTGTTTGTTTGTTTTTAATAGCATATGTAAGTTAGAAGGGAAGTTACAGTTTTGAAAATTACCATAATCTCATTGCAAATTAATAGGTGTTGAGAATGTTCTCTTTACCAGGTATTATTTTAAGAGCCCTATGTGTATTAACTCTTTGAGCTCCTGTGAAGTAGATAATGTTATGATCCTCATTTCATAGAACAAGGAACTGAGGAGCGTAGAACTTAAGAGCTGGCTCTGGAAAACAGCAGAATTAGGATACAATAGAGCCAAAATGAAAATAATGATAACAACAAACAGGAAATGTAACTCTAGCACTAATACGTATTACCACTGAAATTATGTAGCCTCTCCAATGAAGAAAGTGTTTGAAAAAGTCTAGTTGTGATCTAATAAGTGAAAAGTCATGGTTGGAACCCAAATCTGACACTGAAATCTATATACAGTATTCTTATTCACTGGACATACATACAGATAAATACAACTATAGATATAGGTAAAGATAATTAAAGTTGGTTGTGCATTATTGAGGTGAGTGAACTTTCTCTTTGCCTTTATGGAACCTATCATAGATTTTTTAAATTGTTTTATAATTCCACATCCTGCTCAACTATGTACTTGCTTCTTCATAGATGTCTGTAACATCTCGACCTAAGATCTGTCCATTATTGTTCCTTCTGTGAAGCCTTCTCTGGTCATACCTCTCCCATCCCAGCCCACAGAGCCAGTCAAGGTTATTCTCGCCCTGATGTCACTTCTGTGTCCTGTTGTATTGCTTAGTTCATGTATTTACCAACATTTTATTATTTGTATTTGATTACATGTGTGCATCTTTTGGTTAATCTGTGATACCACTAAGCATAGTATGGTGACTTAATTTTTTTATCCAAAACATGTAGCATGTTGTCTGGCCCCTGCTAGGCCGCCAATAAAATAATTTAAAAGTTGACTCTTACACTGTCCTAAATTTGTCTTACTCAGTGTTTGCCTAACTGTGATAAATTTGAGGTATAAAAACAATGTGAAGAAATGTGATATTGTTAGACAAAGTAAAATATGCAATATCTTTTTGTACATTCTAGACTTGCATAAAAATTTTAAAATAATAAATGATTTTTATCTTTTATAACTACATGTGAACCAACTCTATTATGCCTCAAACTCCGGTACTTTGAAATTCCTTCTCTTGACCCGCTACCGCTTTTCATTGTGTTTCTTCATTCATTGGAGCTTGTTCTTTGCTTCATCAGGATCTCTCGCTGTTCTAACGATCAGTCCCTTCTTGGCCTGGCCGCTCCCAAATCCTCCCCAGGTTCCCATTCACTTTTTTAGGTTCCCCGAGAGGATCTCCATCCTGTGTCAGGTCAGTTTTTAGCTTTCAGCCTCCACCTCTTGGCCAGGCAGATCACCTGTCTTTTTATCCCCAGGGAGAACAAAGTTATTTGGATTGCCCTGAAACATCAGGAAGGACTTACTGGATAGTAACTTCTGACACACGTTTTCTGTTCCAGCAGTTTTACTTAGAGTATGTGTACTAAAAAAGTGAGGTTACTAATAGTAAATGTATGAAACAAGGAAATATTCAAAATAAATGCCATCAGTGTACCACCTGAATTTGAATTGTTTTTCTTGTAATCAGGAAGTTCCCAAATCCTAATTTTTTTGTAAGAAATTGAATTAATAAAAGTTGGAAACTTTAACAAGCTGGGGTGTTTACACATCTCCTTTCCTATTGGAAATATCACAGCAGCTTCATGGAATGCTAGCCAGTTATCTCTCCTCTCTGGACCTTATGGGAAAGAAAGAGAATGGAGAGGTTGAGGAAAAGGTTAAAAGAGGACCAAAATGTAACATCTTGATAAAACATTTTCAAATTATGTGAAGACAAACTAATACAAAAAGAGAAAAATACAAATAAAAGAATGATAAAGATAAATTGCAGCTAGTGATTTTTTTTTCAAATTTAATGATGAATAGAGCTTTATTTTCTTATAAACACTTTTTTTGTGTTCTTAGGCTAAAAGCCCCCTTTCTTTCTTTCTCTCTTTCCCTCTGTTTTTATTCCCTCATTTTCTTTCTTTCCCTTTTCTTTCCTTCCCGTCTGTTTCTCTTTCTTTCTTTCTTTCTTTCTTTCTTTCTTTCTTTCTTTCTTTCTTTCTTTCTTTCTTTCTTTCTTTCTTTCTTTTTTTCATCAGAGCAGTGGGTATTAGAGAGATTATTTCAGTGAGTGGTGAATTTGTGTGAAAATAAATGTTTCTCTCATTCTCTCCACTGATTAGTACAATCTCAAATGACAAGTGTGATAAACTCCAATCTTTTCATGCCATTCCTGTATCCCCACCCCAGCCCCAAACTCAAAGAGAATAAGATCAGAGTATTCCTTTTCCTTTTTACTCTTGAAAAAGAATCTGGCATTTCTCCTCCCCATTTCTTCTTACAGCAGACATTTAGAATAATCAAGACAGAGTTCTTACATTTCCTGTTTCTATGGAATCTGCAGGTCTAAAGTTTCCAGGATGCCCTGTTAATCCATAAAACCATTATCAGATTTCCAGTCTCTTGAGCTTAACTTAGATCTTCAGAATTATAATGCAGGGCTGTTTTCAACAGAGAAAGTCCACATGAAGAACCATATAAATGATAGCTTCTAAACTTTCAGTATGCCTTTGATGATTTCACACTTTGACTATTTTTGCATCTTTCTGACGTTTACAGTTCCCTTGAGGCATATATTACAGTACACACACTACCCATGATTAGATAATCACAAGTTTAGATATTAGTGATTGTTTAGGCCCTGAAGAAGAAAAGTGACTTTAAGCAAAGATACTTGTCACAATAATCATAGGAATTTTCAGAAAATTTCATTTGCATGTATTCATATATGTGAGTACTTATTTTTCCCTCTGCTATATAGTTCTTTTTCTTCTTAATTTTTGCTATTGTTATTTTGTTTTTCTTGGGATGTCCCTTTCTGTTATTTATTTTAAAACCAGAATTAACACATCAGTGAAATTTTCTGATTTCTTGCGTTAGGAGTATGCAGATTATGTGAAACTTGATGCAATATTGACATTCAATTTATTTTTTTCTAGAGAGAAATTTGATGGCTCTAAGAGATTTTACTTTTAATTTTGTTTTCCCCTTGGAGAACATGCATTAAATATCTAAGCTAAATTTGTCCTTGATGCTTTGAAAGAACTCAAAATTACTGGTGGAGTCAGTTATTTGGAAAGGATACCAACAAATGAACAAATGAACAAATGAAGTAAAATAAGATCTTTTAGTTCTTTACCTTATTTTCTAAGTGGATAAGTAACTAGCAAGGATGCTGATTGAATAGAAAGTCATGTGTGAAAAGATTTAACTTAAAAATGGATATGAAAAATAATCAAAATTGTAGATTAGGCAGTTAGACATTTCTGACATTTCCACTTTACACTCTGTTGTAAATCTAAGATTGTTTTTTATTGATCGTTACTTGTAAAGTCTTATTTACTTCATCCTACACTGAACTATATTGAATTTCAAGGCCTATTATTAAGACACCTTAAAGTTGGGCTGAAAGTTAACTACTGTTTTGTTTAGATTTCTAAAGGTACTTACATTGATTTTGATGATGGAGCTTTTAATTCAGGAACTTTCCTCTATATTTTGCCATGGAGGGAAAGGAGAGTCTCCACCTATGTGCAGTAAATTTAAGATTTGAGATATTTTCTTTCCCTTTGCTTCACCCATGCTTCTTTTCATTTATTATATAATTTTAAATATACCATAGATGTTTACCATTTCCGTTCTCATAAACTTGCATAGACGATCTCAGATAAAATCACTAAAAAAATATTTATCTGTATGTGTTTGGGGAAGAAACAGCTTATTTGGAACGCTTACCTAAAAGAATTCTACCCAACATTTGAGAGGTATTATATAACAGGAAGAACTGGCTAATTGGGAAAAAAAGAAAAAGAAAGAGGAAAATAAATGCATTCTCCTGAGTGTAAAATGTTTGCAAAAAAAAAGTATCAGGATTGGTATTACTTTTTCATATACTTTATTTATACATGCAGTTATCACAAATCTCTTTGAGTGGATATTAGCACTAATTATTTTTCAAAGCAGCAGTTTTCAACTTTTTTCATGGGACACATAATTACTAAAATTTTGTGGCTCACCAAAAATATATGTTTTTTGCTGATATAACAAAAAATAGGTACAATTTTGATTCATTTACACTGTACAGCTGTTGTTGTGTTGGTTGCTGTCATTTTATTTGACAATCTAAGGGAAAAGAGGTCAGTGCCCCTGACTGAATCATCAGATATTGCATATTTTAAGTATTCTTGTGGCACACCAGTTGAACATTGCTCTCCCAGAGAGCTAAAATCTAAATGTAATTGACTGAAATTATTTAAATAAGCTCTTTTTATGTCAAACTGAAACTTATTATTAATGTTTTCCAGATACTCTGATAATACATGGCCCTCAGTGACTGTGTAATGGTGTACGTTGCAGTTATTAACCAAAGAATATTTCCAGCAAATTATCTTTCTAGTGATGTCACAATCGTGGAGCTTTTCCTACTTGTTTTATTCAAACTTGTTTTCTAAACAAAGTCCACCACTATAAAGTATTCCTGAGGCCCATTTCCCAGATGGATAGATTGATCTATTTAAACAGAAAGATAAATACCTCTCTTCTACTTGTAGAAACAATTGAATGAAAGCCTTGCAGTCATCAGTTACTTGGAAAATTGTACATTACTTAGAAGCAAAGATGGTTTTTATAAATAAAAATAATATAGCTAAATAAAATAAAAATAGTATAAATAAAAATAATATAAATAAAAATAAAAATATTTATTAGTCTGTACGGCCCATTACCAGTACTTTACCTATAACAAGTGATACACAATAAATGCCATTTTAATACCTAAACTAATAAATGAATGAACAAATGTAGACCTTTTCAAAAATCCACAACCTAATTTGCATGCTCAGTACAAATGCTTGACCCATAGATAAGATATAATTAGAATTTGAAAGATGAGAATTTGAAATATTGAGATGTAGAATATCACTATACATTTAGCTTATGGACAAAACTTAAACAGTATAAAACTTCCTTTCTCTACCCTTACGTCTCAAAGATTCCCACAATTTCAAAGCTGTTGGGCTCATTGAATTGTTAACTCTTTCTAAGAGACAATTTCTATTCTCTGGTAAATAGGAATGCCTACTGTTTTGTTAGAATATAGGTTCAATAGTTTCCAATATCAAAATTTTTATTTGTTTGTTTTAACATTTATCAGATCATATTAGTGACTTTAGTAGTACTATGCCATTTTTATAGCATTCACAATTATTATGTTTTCACATCCTTAGAATATCTATTGTAATGTCATCCATGCAACCTTTTAGTTGTAGTGCACAGATGGAGAAAATGCCTCTGGAGGTAAATAGCTGGACGGGAGTTAGCAATGATAGAAAGCTCTGAAGAAACCTAACTACCCACCTTGATATATCTGAGGAAACCCCCCCTCCAGATACATTTTTCATTTATTGCATTCTATTCTTGTAAGGAAATTGAGTCATGAAAGTTTTCCTTTCCATGAGATACTTGGAATGAATCCTCAAATGAAGGAACACAGCTCCATTCACAGCCATATCAGTTACTATATGAAGTTTTTACTATGTAAGAGGGCCTTGCTATATTCTCCTGCCTCAAGTAACAGTGAGGACACTTAGCTGCCGAGTTTAGATGATTTACTGCAAAACCCCCAAAAAGGGAGTGATAAAACCTAGAACACAGGAATCCTAAATCTCAGTCAAGGAACTATCTATCAATCAATTCTAATCTTAAATCTAAAAGTAAAATCTAACAATAACAGCAGTAACAACAAAAATACAACAAAGAAGAAAAAATGAAATACCATCCTATACAGTAAATTGTAATGCCATTTATATTTTATTATTTTAATGGTAATGTTTATCAACTGCCTTTTAATGGCAAGCACTATGTACTTAACTAAGCATTTTACTTGCATTTTATGATTTTATCCTTAGACACCCTCAGAAGTGGAAAGTAATGTTATCCTCATTTTATAAGTAGAAGAAATAGGATTTCGAAAAGTTAAATAACTTTCCCAACATTGCGCAAGTAGGAGCTATCCTAACTGGAATTTATTCAAATTCTATCTGATTTCAGAGTCTGATCTCAGAGTTGAAACAGTAGTGAATGTTTACCAAAGAGCTGTCTCTTCTTAAAGAAAAAAAAAAAAAAAAGGAAGGCTTAATTTTCTAAAGTACACAGAGGACTCTTTAATGCATTCACATACAATTTACACTACAAAAGAAATGTAAGTAATACAACCATCGTAGCTATATTTCCTTTAGTGTTATGTCAGATACTTTTGTAGTTGCACTTGATCATCACAAGATGTTTTATTTAACATGATTCCTTAATTGTTAACACACACACACACACACACACTTTCCTGTAAAGGTACCATGTTACTAAAATATAAAAAAATGTGGGGTTCTATTCCCAATTTATGTTGAACAAATGAAAATGTTTTGGGGTTCCATTTCACCACCATCTTCTACCTCCTTCTCCTGCTTCTTCTCCTCCCCCTTCTCTTCTTCCTCTCACAATTAATGCCAAGTTCTAGTTTGTGCTGGGAAGAAGTGATATATCTGGAGTACTCTATGATCCTTCCCAATTTGTGGCCTTTAACTACCATAGTTAATTAATGGACTGTAAATCAGGGAGGAACTTAAATACATCAATAAAATTCATAAAATTTGTCTTAAAGAACAATATTCTCTAAAAATAATTATTAAATGAAAAGAGAATTTAAGATTTTTAAGTATGGGAAGATACAGCAGAATCAGTTTGTTGCAGAGGTCTTTTCTTTTTTTTTTTTTTTTAATTTATCTACCCACCTACCTCCACATTTATGCTACCGGTTCAATAGTCACTAAACTCCATGTGTCTATTTACATTTAAATCATTTAAAATTAAATGAAATTTAAAATTCAGGTCTTCATTTACACTAGCCACATTTTATCTGCTCAATAGCCACCTGTGGTTGGGGGCTATATTTTGACGGGACATATCTATCATCAAAGAAAGCTCTGTTGGACAGCAGACCACCTTGGCCTGGACAAGTTATAGCCACTTAGGTGTGTGTTTATTTTTTTAATTAATTAATTAAATATTGATTGATTGATTTGAGAGAGAGAGAGAAAGGAAGGGAGACACGGATTTGTTGTTCCACTTATTTATGCATTCATTTGTTGATTCTTGTACGTGCCCTGACTAGGGATCAAACCCACAACCTGGTGTATCCGGAAGACTCTCCAGCCAACGGAGCTACCCGGCCAGGGCCTTGGGTGTGTGTTTATGATGTCACTTGCAAAGATGTGCTCTGCAAGGCCGTAGAAGGACAAGATTGAACTATTGCCTTACACTTCATAATGTAAAACTCTAGAAAGGAATAAAAAGAGCATTATAAAGTTATAATTTACCTGATAATGTATAATAAATGCAGTTATCTATATCTAGGAAAGAGGAAGTGGGCTTTCCCAACTATCTGTTTTAGGATTGGGCCCCCTGTAGGAGAATGATGGTCCGTGGGATGGTTAAGATTCAGGTCCTCAGGCCAGTCTCTGCACCCATTTTTCCACACCAATTATGTAGCTTTGAGTACATCCCAGATTTCCTATTTTACATCATCTGTAGGTAATCTGTAACTGGCTAATCTGTCCTGCAAAATTGTTGCATAAGAGAAAAAGCTCCCGTTAAGTACATTGGTTTTCCTCTTGGTCTGTAACATGTAAAGCCAATTGTATTGTGAAAAGAGCAAACATCACACATTTAAGTAACACTTGAACCATTTACAGGGAAAGACATGTGACAAGGCACACCATCCATGTTCCTGCAAGCATTATATCTAATGCACACCATGTTCAAAAATGTTCTTACGGGAGTCATGGTCCTGCTGGGTTCCCAATATCCCAACAATTCCAGCTATCCCTCTAATTTCTCTCTCTCTCATTTAGAACCTCTTCCAGCTTGCAGCTGTCTCTTCCCTTCCTGACACTTTCTGTATATGTTACAGTGCCTTTGGATTTCAAGTCTGCCTTCACTTAGACACTGTCCTGAGTTCTGCATCTCATAGTTTCAAGTGTACTGTGTTTCCCCAAAAGAAATTAATCCCACCTTCCAGAATATTTTTCTTGGGGACCAAGGGTCTGTGCCTTAAAAGGATAATATTATTTTTCTTTTATTATATTAATTACTTTATTCATAGTGCCAGGTGACATACTAGCAGTTGAGGAAAGAGGTATAACAAAAAATATCTTCCTAGCAAATTGCTCATAACTTAAGTATTTATTCAAATATGGGTTTCTATAAATCCCTGAACTTGTATTACAGTACAATATGTAAATATCAAAATAAAACACAATTCTTTTTAAAGTTGAAATGCATATACACCTTACTATGTTTGGACCATCTCTATTCTTTCTAAGATCTATTGTCCATATCTTTTCTAATCCCTTGAGATTTACTGTTTCAGAAACTTAATTTTAGCAAGTCATTCATAACAGATTTTTATCTGTGGAAGAAATTGCAATGTGAAATAAGAACTGTCAAAACAGTGATTTTTAAAGGAACTTTGGTTTCAAATCAAAGATTGGCATTTTAGTTTAAAAGTGTATTCACTGACTCTTTGACTCCATAAATCATATATAAATTATTAATGGCCATAGCAATAAAGTTACTGTGGATTCTAGAAATGAGATATTGCTAGTGTGGTATCAAGTGTATCTTCAAAAGACTCTGCTTTTGATTTGCTAAAAATTTTACTTCCTGGATTATACCCAAAGAGACCTGAAACACTAATTTGAAAGAATATATGCACCCCATGTCCATTGCAGCATTGTTTACAACAGCCAAGATTTGGAAGCACCCAAGTGCCCATCAGCAGAGGAATGGATAAAAAAGCTGTGGTACATTTACACAATGGAAGACTACTTGGCTTTAAAAAAGAAGGAAATCTTTTGTGACAGCATGGATGGACCTGAAGAATATTATGTTAAGTGAAATAAGCCAGTCAGAGAAAGACAAATACCATACAATTTCACTTATATGTGGAATCTAATGAAAAAATAAACAAAGAAACAAAATAGACACAGACTCATAGATATTGAAAACAGACTGACAGCTGTTAGAGGAGAGTTGGGGGACTGGGTGCAAAAGGCAAAAGGATTAAGAAAAAAAAAACAAACTCATAGACACAGACAGCAGTATGGAGATTACCAGAGGGAAAGGGGGCCAGGGATAGATAGAAGAGGGTAAAAAGTTGGGGATAAAAGGTGATAGAAGGAGACTTGAGCTGGGGTGGTAAACTCACAATGCAATATACAGATTACATCTTATAGAACTGTATACCTTGAAACATACATAATTTTTATTAGCCAATATCGCCCCAATAAATTCTATTAAAAATAAACAAAGAAATAAAGAAAAGAAAAATAAAATAAAATTCAACTTACTCTGTAAGAAGAGCTTTAATATCCTTCATTGTGCAAACTTTGTATCTAGCACCCCTGACAAATTTTAATAGGGATTAATTTCATTGTGGGGCCAGAATAAGCGGCAAACCGTAACCCAGCATGTGTCAGGGATCCAAACTAGTTATGAGTTTCGCTTTTCCTGCTGCAGGCGCAAACTTTGCTAAATCTACAGTGGACACAAAAATACTTACCTCTTCTTTTTGTTACTTGCTTATATTTAACATTATCTCTTTTTTTTTCCATGTGTGGCCCAATTTAAAATTATATATTATGGAGGTATTTGAAATTGCAGTAATAAATATGTGTTCTACACATCTTTAATCACTTGCCATTCTGCATTAGCCTTTTAATTATTAATAAAGAGAAATCCATTGATTTCCTCCAGTTGTTCAAACATGAGTCTGACCTAATCCCGCCTCAGGCTTGAGGCGTTCTGAGATGAACAGCAAATCCTTGAGCTAAACATTAATTTTGCGGGATTTAAAAATAGTACTATGTTTTTATTCCTAACGGAGGCTACTCCAGTGTCTTTTTGCTTCTGAATTTGCAGAAGTATTATGAACTAGGTCTGTTCATGTTATACACACAACGTAAATCTTGGACAAAACAAGTCTGTGATGCCACTAAAATTTGACCTTTCTTACTATTTTGTGCTGATACTAGTAATTTTACCATGCGTGCTCATAGACAGTAGGTTCAGAAGACTTAATACCATTTTTAATATAAATTGAAGCCCACTTATTAGCAGATCATTTTGGTTTTTTCTGTGTTAGGAAGAGCTCATTTTTCTGGTTATATTTCAAACCTTGTTCAATAACTCATGTGGATTTATTACAAATGGTCTTAATAATATTTCATTTTCAATTTTCCATTGTTCATTGACATAATACCAGTTAATGTATTTTTATTTTGTCTCCTGTTGAAATTGAATGATATGTCAATTTTTTATATTAATCTCCTCTTCCTTAATGAAAGTATGTTAACTAGGGCAGCGAGGATGCTTTTGATTGGAAAGTTATATTTGTTTTGGTTGTCTTTTTTATTTTTCAAAAAACAAAGTTTAGGCCTTTAGAAGCTATTGTATAACAAGACCTAAAACTTCTAGAAGACGGAAAATAAGCATAAATAATCTGTTTCCTTCTGTATGCTCAAATCTTATTTCTCAAGGATAGAAGAAATATTTTCTATCTCTAAAGTACCACACAATGATTTGAATGTAAGTAAACTGTTTACAAATATATGAATTAATTTGTGAATGAATTAACTGTTACATTCTATTACAAATTTCTCAGACAATGATGTTTGACGATGACTACTCTTTAGCCAGAACAGTTTCACATAGTTCAGAATATTCATATCAGAGAAAATTTATTATAGCTCATGCTGATTGAAATGTTATATTATTATTCAATATATACTCATTAATTTACTGTTCACATACAAGCTGCTAAATAATTTGATAACTTTGGTTGTTCATTGCAATCAAATTTGGATTTTTTTAAGGTTATAGAATATCATTTTATGTGTATATTGCATAGAATGTCAAGATATAAATTATTCTGCTAATTTATTAAAATCTCCCATAGACTTTATTAAACTCAGAGTTAATTTGAATATTTACAATTGAAAGCTAAGAAATGGAACGTTATGTGTTTATTTGACCAAAGTAGCTAAAAAAATGTTGTTTTTATGTGTATAGTCTTTCCCTATACAGTGAGCCCTTACAACTGCTTGTGATCTCAAATCTCAGGAAATTTGTTTCAAAGAACATAATGGTCTTTCAAAAGCAACCGTGATTATAGTAGCTTCAAAGAAGCAAGCATCTGTAGTTTAAGATGGGCCCATGGAAGCCAGCATCCATCTTCCACAGAAAAGCAATCGTGCTTTTCTCTGCTGCCACTTAGAGCAGCTTCCTCAGGGACCTTGTTAGATGCTTTCACGTGAAGACTATTTGACCCACTTCTGATTAGTGTGCAGGTTTTTACGTCTATGGCTTCTGGGAGGGAGATGCCGTCGGCTGGTCACCTCTCTTTTCTTGAAGTGAAAGAAAAGTCTCAATGGAATATATTAAGGATAATAAAGGAAAGAAGAGACACCAGTTAAAAGGCAGTTGAAATATTGAAGTACTGTTTAAAAAACCTAACAAAAACATATTTCTATACTGATTGTTAAGAGAGTAACAGTCAGTATCACAGTTTCCTATTTTGTGTTCAGAAGAATTTTGCCTTTCCTCCTCTTTTCCTTGCAATAGTTTACAAATGTGTAGTTCAAGAATACAAAGAGTAAGTGATTCTCTAGCTCATTTTACTGTGGGCCAATCAGATTTCCTTTGCCTGACTGAATATTCATGTCTATATTTAGAATAACACTAAAAATATTGAAGTGTCTTTCAAAGTAACCATAGAAATACAAAGAATGCTTAGATTGTTAATGTTTCCAATAATTATCATTATAGCTTTTATAGCCTTAGGGTTAACTTTTCATACACCAAATTATCTGTTGGCATGAATATCAGCAACAGTGTTGACGTCAAGCTATCAACAAGCTTGTAACTATATTACACCATCTTTAAAATGCAATGCCAATTCTTCAATACTAGTAATAACCATTATTCAATTTAAAGTTTATTTACATAAATAGACCCAACAGCTCTATTTCTTGTGTTAACAGGATGCTAACATGTACAAAATCAAACACTGGAAAAACTAATTTACTTAATGGTTTCTCTTGCTATTTTAATTTATTTGTATATGTAGGAAATAGTTGGCCACATAATCCAATATTTGCTGTCTTCTACACTCCTCCCACCATGTAGGATTGCCACAGTCTAATTTTCCATTAGGATAGGTTAATTTTAAAGTAAGTTAATATATATCACAGCACTTTCCACACACATTGCTCAAGTACTCTCATTTTTAATTTCTCATGCTTTATCCCTTTAAAACCCACAGCTATCATTAGGATAACAAAATGATGTTGAATAACAGCTTACTTTTTCAGTTTCCCGGAGGGGTGGGTGAACAGCAGGTAGCCTGGCCTCATCCCCAAACCAGATGTTACTTTATTAAAAATTGAATGTTTTGGAGGGAGTAGAAGGAGACTTATGCTTTAAGAAAGCAGCAATATTAAAATGAATAAGAATATGAGATGGCCTAATTAAGGTATTCAAGCTTTGCTTATATTTTATTGTCACATTTGATTTTAATCACATTTTAGATATGTCGGACTAACAAAATGTGCAAGGTCTAACCTGATACTAATTAATTATTATAGTTTTTCAACCCAACAGGTTTTCTGGGGTCTTACAATAAAATGACATCAACATAGGTTCTGTAAAGGATCTCATTGTGATAGAGTATACATAATATAATATAGTTCCTCATGAGAGTGTGTTAATAACAACTCACTAAATTATTTAATTAGTAATTTTTAAAGAAATTTAATGTGCACTTTATGGTGCATTAATCTACCACTTCAGTTTGTTTCACTATAATTTTGTTGGATTATACTTTGCCTAGATCGTTTTAGCTTCTTTCAATTATGAACAAGCCATAGGTTTGAAGGTGCTGTAATTTTTCCAGTATTCAGAATTTTTTTTTCCCTTCAGTTCATTTTGGAAACTTGTTGAAAATGTCAATTACAAGGAAATCATTCTGCAATAACATAATCCTTGGACATCCAAATAAACAAGAAAATTGTGTACTTTCAAATCTAGCATCAAGGTTTAAAACTTACATCTGAAATTGTTGAAGGAATTGTTTTCTATCCTTATTCCATTTATGTATTCCCAAGTTAAAAATTCTGAAGATTTTTGTCTCGCCTACCTTCTGGTTTAGTGTTCGCATTTCTACATCCTAGATGTGATGATACATAGTGCTTTATTCAAATATGACTCAGAAAAGATTTATAATTTGTAGTCAAATTACATAGGGGTGAATCAAATGTCTAAAGTGAGGCAGTCGCTTTTTTTCTTTTTTTTTTTGTACTTTTTCTGCTGTGTTTCTGAGTCATTTCATCTTTGAAATAATCAAATTACTAAGAGCCTGCTCATCACCTTCCAAAGTACTGACAGGATTTCCTTAAACACTTGTATCTACTTGCAGGTGTTGATATATACTAAGAGTTTTCCCTCCACAATGCAAAATATGTTCTGAATACCACCATTCTATTAAACTCTGCCTCGGTTAGATTGCCGTTTTTGAGTGCCTCAGTGACGTAAGTCTGTCAACTGCCAATGAGGATAGTTTAAATCTTGCAACTAGTCCGTCAGCAAAATTACACCATACCATTTGTCCAAATCTTGTCAATTTCACTCTATATCATTAGGTAAACAAAGAAAAGCAGCGCACTTGTCTGGTCAAGTTATTCCTTTATACTTTGGACCTATGTATGAGTAGAACAATGTTTAGCTCTTTGTGGAGGGAATAGAGAGATCATTCTTTGAGGCCTATAGTAAAAGTGAATTCATTAAAAAGCTGTGGCAAATTTAGATCAAATACAAATACAAGTTAAAATTCCCTGATTATAAATACCCTAAATGTATCTAAAGGTATGACATGTCTGAATTTCAGGAAAGATCTGTGTAAGTAGTACTAATGTTATTACAGTATTATTTGTCGAAGAAAATATGCGTAGTGTTAACTATAGATACAAATTGTGTAACTGAAGAAAATTATTTGCGTGCTCATTCAAAAGAGAATCCATTTATGCATAGTGGGGATCATATAGGTGACCAAAGGGTTTAGTCAGCGAGACTGACCATGACCTGTTCATCTGTGGCACTGTACCTATCAAGAGGTCCTATGAATTCAAACTGCATAAAAATCTACATGGTGGAAACTCTTTATGAAAATATATTTAAACTAGTCATATCTGAGAGTAACAATCACAGATTTTAGTTTATATAGAGGGCGGGAATGCATCCTCTCTACCAATCCCATCTTCAGGGACTTCATCATAGCATCCATTCTTATCTAGAAGGCTTGTCCACCTGCTAACAGCCCAGGCTGGAGATGGAGCTTTATAGGTGAAAATACAATCAGTTACATTAACTAAAAAATCCTGAATAAGAAATCTCTTCATGTACCCCTTTGAATTTAGTAGCTGTCCTGTTTGACAAATATGTATGTGTTTCTATAGGCAATGCATAGATGTATAATATTTAACTATAAATAAATACCTATGAGTGTTCAATATAATTTTTTAAAAATATTTGTTGGCAATAAATTGTGGTTAATAAATTGCGGTTTACAAATTGCATTTATTTTTAACACTTTTCTTTTTTTTACTTAACACAATATATAAAATCGTAAGGCTCTAAATTGTCTTGAGTGGAGAAAGCTGTTAAGAGTTTTTCCTAGCTTTATGGTGTGTTCTGAATTCACCTACGAAACCCATTAATTACTTTATTTTATTAATATATGCTATTTTTAGAAAATTTAGGCAGTAAGAACAACCAAGAAGAAGGAAGACAGACAAACATAGAAAGAGAAAATGAAAGAAATTTTAAAACATTTTAAAATCCTAGTACCAAGAGAATGTTTTTAATATTTACGCATATAGTCTTCTTTATATTTTCTGAGCATGTTGAATTATACAGTACACTGTAAATATTTCATTTATATATGTAATATGTTTTATATATGAATTATATATACTAATATTTATTTCAAGAATGGGATAACGAGTCATTTTAAAGTCAGTTATATGATCTACCCTTATCACTTAACTGGGCTTTAGACATCAACCAATCTCTTTCAACCCCAGGAAACCAAGATAGAGGATTTTCAGGGAAGATGCAGTTAGTTTGGAATGCAGGGCAAGCATTCAGACTAAAAAGATAGGTGTGGAAGATATTGATACAAAGTTGAAGAGCTGATCCTTAATTTTTTAAAACTTTACCAGTGATGTTTTTCTGTTCTTGAAGGTTTAAGAGAGAGAAATAGGGAGAGAGAGAGCACGAGATATTAAATCTAGCAGTCTATATTTTGTTTATATTTTGTACAATATAAGATTATCTATGCGAAAAAATCATATACTTTGTTAAAAAACTTATTCTGGGTCAAGTTTATAGATGACATGGATTTTTTTTACTAGACCTCTTTTTAATTACTTTTTAAAATCCAAGCCTTGTAAAATAACCTAGAGGTAACAGAGATTTTATTTCCCCTTTCTGTAAGTGATAAGGTTCAAGCTCCTGTTTCAGAAAGTATTAAAGACTGGATATGACATCTTAACAGATGATTGTTAAGAGGTGCTCTTGAGGACGTCTTTGGAAAGACAAGTTAAATTGCTAAGTTTGTTTGTTTTTCACATTTCCCTCATTGTAGTTCTTATTAGATATAAATAGATTCCAGGAAAATACTTAAATAAACTGTAATACATAATTCTAGGAAGGCACTTATAACTATCAACTGCTAGAATGACCTAGTTAACTAATTTGAATGAATGATAAAGACAGAGAAGTTTATTTTGGCACATTAATTCTCTTGATATCTAGAGTTCCAAAGAAAAACTCAGCAGACAGGATGCCCTCATGAAAATATTCTTTGGTGACAAGAGATATTTTTTTATCTTGGCTTCGTAGTTAGATATGTTTTATAGAAGTCTCTTAGTGATTTCTTTACAATGTGTGACTTAACAAACCAAACAATATGTGTGTGCATGTGTTTATTTTTCATTATAATTCAGTAATTTAGCTGAAGAATCAGGAATCCAAAATCCATGCTCTTCAGCACAAATTTCAAATTGTACCTTTTAAAACCAAACTCCAAGTAAGTCCTAAATCCCTATACTCCTAATTTCCTTGAGAATTAAACCATACCTTAATGAGAATTAGACCGCTGCTATGGACTGAATGTTTGTGTGCCCCAAAATTCATATATTGAAACCCTAATCCCCCCGTGGGATGATATTTGGATGTGGGATGTGTGGGAGGTCATCTGGTTGTGAGAATGGAGCCCTCACGATGGGGTTAGTGGCCGTATATGAAAGGACAGGAGAAAGGTTTCTCCCTCTGCCACGTGAGTTCAGGAAGCTGGCACTCACCAGCGGAGCTGCTGGCAACTTGATTGTGGACTTCCCAGCATTCAGAGCTGTGAGAAATGAATGTTTGTTTTTTTAAGTCACCCAGTCAAGGGTAATTTATTTAGCAACCCAAAGTAACTGAGACAACCATATATCCGAAAATAAATGACGTAGTGGCCGCGATAATGATTGACACTTAGGTGGTATTTAATGGCATATAGTTTATGCTTTTAAGGGTAAGACTATGGGCACATGTGTGAATATATGCATTCATATTTATCCATCTCTCCTTTAACTTCTTTTATGTGTGCCAAAAGTAGAAACTTGTCCTAAGTAACCTAGGAGTCATGGTGGTAAAAATGACACCCAAGCAGCCTGGCATTAGGGTGCAGGGTGACATCACTAGAGTATACTTCCTTGGGCTGGATTTTCCTGGGCTGGAAGATATTTTGCTGTGTAGTTTCGGGTGGAAATGAGAGGTAGTCAGGTGGGGGGAGGGTTTGGAGAGACATGACGAAGAAAATGGATAGGCCGTTCAAGAAAAGGAAGGACTTAGGAACAGAAGTACTGAAGTTGATTTTTAAATATGACTTCTTAAAATTGTCATTTTGTGATTACTCTAACCATGTACTTTGACTTTTGTTTAAAAAGATCCCTTATTTCTAGCTCAAGATGTCATTATGCATTCAGAGGGTCAGGCTTTAAAAAAGACAGGCATAGCTCAAAGCGGAATGTGTGGGTGACACAGATCATAAGGCTCTCGGTAAATTTCAGATCAGTCAGAGCTACTAAAATGTTTCAGTAATTTTAAGGATAACTTGAATAGTTTCTGGTAGTTGATATTTCTGAACTGCACTTAGTTTCCGTCCTGTAGCTTTTTATTAAGGATTGATAATGTGAAATGAACTAGAGATTCTTCTGGAGTCATTTTACAGGCCTTGTTAAGTAAATGAGACATCGGGGACATAGCTCTAAAACTCCAGTGAAGTCACTTTAGATGTTAAAGATTAGCGCATTTTGTACTCATACACATGTCACTTTACAAACAATTGTTTTAAAAGATTCAATTTGTGTATCTGTTTTAAGCGAGAAAGATCATGATCAACTATTTTTCTAAGGAACATTCCTTTGATAAATTGTGCTTCTTTTGCGATTGCCTTATTATTGGTTGAAGGACGCTTTTATACGGTCTAGCATGTAGCTCACTGTGTATTCAAGAGTGAGCTAAGTGCAGATATATTTAATCCTCCCAACAGCCCTCTGAGGTTGATGTTAAGCTCTCCTTCTCACTGACAAGGTAAAATGAGGTAGAGCCCAATTAAGTGAATTTTCAAACTTCACACCTAATGAGCAGTAAATTTCTAACTGCAATTCAACTTTTTGCTGACTGCAAAGTTTCTTTTATTAATTCCTATGCCTTATTCTGTTTGAAATAAGTTTTAACTTATGTGGACAATTTTTATGATCTTTCTTACCATCCCTGGGAGGATCCTTGTGAAAGTAAAATATAGAACTCTGTAAGGTTTTCTGATTATTCTTTGGATTCTTGGTTATTTTCTTCATAAAGGTTGTGGGCATAATGAATACAAAATTGTGGTAGGGGAAATAAAAAAATCTGCCCAGGAATTTTGTGTCTTTGGTTAGGTTCTGTCTTCGTGAGCCCCTGCAGTTTATTGAATATCCAGCTCTGGGTGGATGGAGGATGAGTTTAGACGTCATGTCATTTCTCCTGGCCATGTGCTACTTCAGAGTTATTTTAATGTAGTATTATTTTCTTAGCTCAAGGAGGGAGGTTCCAGCTCTTAAAGGACAAAAGTATTTTGTTTATATTTCTAGACTTCAGCACTTACTCATCCAGTGTTATAGAGCTTTTCATGAATCCAAGTCTCCTCTTCATTACTAAGCTTTGAACTTCTTCAGGGCAGGACAGCATATTTTTATGTTGCTTTGCGTATATGCTGGCTACAACTCAGAGTTTTATCAAGTACTTTGTAAATATTACTTACTCTTTTTGTTTATGGGGAAATAAATTTTATTCACATGCTGATTTAGTGCAGCTCCAAACATAACGTCAAGGCACTTGGTCATAGAATGGGAAAGTAATGTCTTTTTTAAAAATTAAGGTATAATTGATAAATAATATTATATTAGTTTCAGATGCACAGCATAACGATTCAATATGCCTATGTATATATTGTAAAAAGATCACCGCAATAAGTCTAGTTAACATCTGTCACCACACAGAGTTACTTTGTTTTCTTTTGATGAAAACTTTTAAAATCTACTCTCAACAACTATCAAATATATGATATGATATTATTAACTATAGTCACTGTGCTGTACATTATAACCTCAGGACTTATTTATTATATATCTGGAGGTTAGTACCTTTTAATCACCTTCACCCACTTCAGCACACCCCAACTCTCCATCTTTGGCAACCACCAGTCTGTTCTCTGTATGAATAAGTTTGGGTGTTGGGTTCTTTTGTGTGTGTGTGTGTGTGTGTATTTGAGGAATTTAAAACAAATATTAGGTTCTACATAAAAGTAAGGTCATACAGGGTTTGTCTTTTTCTGTCTGAGTTTTAGCATAAGGTCCTGAAGGTCTATTATGTTATTGTAAATGACAGAATTTCTTCTTTTTTTAAATTTTTATCATTATTATATATTTTCTCCATCACCATTTAGTCCCGTTATACTCCCTCCCCCAAGCAATCACCACACTGTTGTCCATGAGTCCTTTTTCCCTTTTTGTTTAATCCCTCCACCCCCTGATGTCCCCCTCCCCTCACTGGCTGTCATCTGTTCTCCATCTGTGAGTCTGTCTCTGTTTTGCTTATGAGTTCAGTTTGTTCATTAGATTCTGCATATGAGTGAAATCATGTGGTATTTGTCTTTCTCTGACTGGCTTATTTCACTTAGCATAATGTTCTCCAGATCCTTCCATACTGTTGCAAAGGGTAAAATTTTCTTCTTTTTTACAACCGAGTAGAATTCCATTGTGTAAAATCCCATAGTTGTTTTACCCACTCATCTATTGATGGACCCTTGGGCTGCTGGGCTGCTTCCACATCTTGGCTAATGTAAATAATGCTACAGTGAACATAAGGGTGCTTACGTTCTTTCAAGTTAGTGCTATGGGTTCCTTCAGATATATTCCCAGGGAAGGAAGACCCATTTTTAGTTTTCTGAGGTATCTCCATTCTGCTTTCCACAGTGGCTGCACCAGCCTGCATTGCCACCAACAGTGCAGAAGGGTTCCTTCCCCTTTCTCCACATCCTCACCAGCATTTATTGCTTGTTGATTTATTGATGATAGCCATTTTGACAGGTGTGAGATGGTATCTCATTGTGGTTTTTATATACATTTCTCTGATGACTACTGACATTAAGCATCTTTTCATATGTCTATTGGCCATCTGTATGTCCTCTTTGGAGAAGTGTCTATTCAGGTCCTTTGGTCATTTTTTAATTGAGTAGTTTGTTTTTATGGTGTTGGGTATATGGTTGAATAATATTCCATTATACTTTTATATTTTCCTTATATACCCCCACACACATTTTATTTATCTAGTCATCCATCAAATAGTTTATGTTGTTTCCATGTCTTGGCTATTTCAGTAGTGCTGCAGTGAACATGGGGTGCAGATTTTTCTTTTTTTTTTTTAGTTAGTGTTGTTGTTTTCTTATGTCTTCAAGATAAATTCCCAGAAGTAAGATTATTGGGCCACATGGTAGTTCTATTTTTAATTTTTGGAGGAGCCTCCATACAGTTTTCTATAGTAGCTGGACCAATCTACATTCCCACAAACAATGCACAAGGGTTCCCTTTTTTCTACATACTCATCAACATTTGCTTTTTGCTTTTTTTACTTTTTGCTAATCCATTCTAACAGGTGAGAGGTGATAACTCATTGTGGTTTTGAAATACTTCTTGAATTAGCTTCTGCACTTCATTTTGAAGACTGTCCTGTCCCTTTGTACAGAATAGGCAGAATCGAACCTATGAGATATATCAAAGGTGTATGGCCTGGAAAACTTGGTGGCCTGGTGTCCTTTAGAGAGCATCGAGGTACCGCAAAGAGAGCTGTAAGGAACGTGTTCTGTGGAAATAGTAAACAGATATACCAAACAATTCAGTAAGGTAATAAAGCGAAGTGAGAACAGTGGAGCTTGAATCTGACCAAGGGAACGAACTTTTTCAGTTGGCACTTGAATATCCAGCCTCCACAGCCAGGAGCAGTTCCATGTTCCAGCTTGGCACTGTGCTTAAAGATGGTTGGCTCTTCACTTTGCCATTGGCTGGAATAAAAGAACCACTAACAAATGGGTTCTCCCAATTAAAGGTGCCCAAGTACCACAGTTTCTTTACAACTATGAAGAAAGAATTGATGGACAATAATTTCTACATTGAGACTGAAAAAATTTCATGTGACATTCTCTGTATAGAATATCATTACTCATGGGCCCTTGGTTTTCAAATAAACATTGGACATGGGGAAATCATTAGCAGAGAGCAAAGCCTCATGAAATACAATATCTAATGTGTGAATGTATGCACATAGTGCCTCTATATAAACACTAACTGTGTGTATATGTGTAAGATGTAAGGAGTCAAAACTGATATTTAGTTGTGTTTATATAAAACAGATAATTTCATGATTACATTTCTTATTCTGTGTGTCACATACAGTATTTCTTCTTCCAGTTGTTGGACAACAAGCTTTGACATTTTGAGAGTCTACAGATGTCATAATTAAACTTAGTAATCAGTCTAGAAGTAAACACATAAATAACAAGTGATCATAAAGGTCAGCAATATGGCATGACATAAACATGGAATCGCAATGCTTGCTTCTAATATAAAAAATACATTCTGCAGTTCAAAGCACGTCATGCTTTGCATATGTTCAAATGAAATATGAAAGAAGAAAAACTTTCTCCAAATGATTAATGTAACATTTTACAAGGACATACGGATATTCTTAGAATTGAATGGAGGAAGGGGAACTTACCTGGAATCAATTATGGGAAATTTGGCAAAATGGAAGTAAAATATTTATTCACACTTCTTGTTGTAATTACTTGACATGTGTTATAAAAATTTTTTAAAATCCCAAAGATGAGAGTAATTTCAGTCTATGGGAATTAATTGTATTCAAATAATAGTGTGACAAAAAAGACACCTTGATTTTTGAACTGATTTTGAAGGACGGATTTAAATGTTTGCTGAGTAAAGCTTAAGCACCGGTATTGTCTCAGACCTGCCCCAAGCGATGTAGTTTCTCACAGGTCTCGTGTTTCTTTAATCCACATACGTCCATATATTTCTCTGAGAGCAAAATTTACAGAACTGCTTGATTACCATCTATCCCACCAGATAAAGAGTTTCTTGAAAGCAGCATCCTTTGTTAAATTACATCTTTGTATCCCTAGTTAGTTTTTACATACCAGGTACTTCCTCTTTCATATACTGATAGCTCAGGACTGAGAGTATACAGTAAGTGATGGATAAGAATTTATTATTTAATAGGACAATAAATGAAAATAAATACATTTGTGCATAAATGTTGCACAGTTATTTACTTATTTTGATTTATGACTGTACATTTTAATCACTAGAGAATGTAGAAATTATACATTTCATAGAGATAAATAATGTTTTAAAATATTTTTGTACAATAAAAGATATGTAATTTATTTCAATAGTGCTAACGGAGTTAACAAAAAACAATAAGATTGCCACAGTACCTTTTATACCCTCATGTTATCTGTACAAATCAAGGCCTAAATAATAGTTAAAACCAACGGTGAGTGCGAGGCAGCATTCTTCCCTAAATATAAGTTAACAACATTGCAGGTAAAATAAGACAATGATTGAGAGTGTGCAGAAGTTAGGATTACAATTACTCGGTTTAGGATAAATATTAGTTTTTAAAAGTACAAGCTTCTGCCAAATATCATTTTCTCCAAGTAAACTAAATGATTAGAGATTTTTTAGGAATTTAGGAATTTAAGAGGAAAGAGGAAAAAAACACAAATGTCATTGGAACACAAGAATACAGCGTAGTGGTGCTGAGGTCAGTGAAGAGGTTCCTTGGGCCAAACCCAGTCACACCTAAAGCTGAAAATATTTACTATCTAGCCTTTTACAGAAAAAGTTTTCTGAATGACAAAAATTAGAGGACACTACACTTGTTATTCTATATACTGACTTTTACCTTTGAAATTAAAGTTAGAGTTAAAATGACAATGGTAGCTTAATGAACCAATTATTTTTCTTGGTTCCTATAGGAGAGGTTTGAGGCAACAGATTTAAAATTTTTATAAATGTGGACATATCATTTCTACAAATTTCCTATGAATGGGATGCTGACTAGAAAACAGTTATGAATAGTAATTGAAATAAATTTGATACTAAGCATAGGTCTTGTCTTATTTTACTCATTTTCCAGGATTTTAGAATGTATTTATATAGGAATTGAAGAGCAAAAGTATGACTGAATTTTTTTTTTTGGTACACACATTTTTTAAATTCTAGGGTTCAATGTCACTCCTTTCCCTACTCCATGCTTTCCCATTTTTAAAGCTAAGTCACAATTTGTAATTATTTTTGGTCTTTAGGTTATTTTATGCTTTCTTGCAGCAGCTTGGGATCTTTGATGAAAATGCCCAATACTACTTTTTTCAAAGTTGGAATTTTAAACTTAACAAACATTTATTTGAAGTTTATGTTGCCAGGCAATGAGTATTCAGTGATGATGCACCTTTATGAGGAAAGATAGGAGAAAAGGCTTTATTGCTTCTAATACCTATATCTAACTTCTTTTATGTTTGTAGATATTTATCAATCCTAAATGATGAAGGAACAGGAAAGGTTCACATTGCCTCCTACTCTCAAGGTAGATATGGTCCAGGCACATCTGGAAATTGTGTGTGTGTGTGTGTGTGTGTGTGTGTGTGTGTGTGTGTGTGTGTATTAAAGAAAATAGTTATTAGTGGGTTGGTCAAATATTTTTCTGAACTAAACATTACATCAACCACAGAACAGCCTGTCCTGAGCCTTTCAGAGGAGCTTTTTAGCTATTTATATGGCCTTATAAACAAATATAATAAAAGTACTGTGACAGTTCACTGATATATCATTGCTTTGTTGAGAATGTGGTTTTCATGCCAAGAACAAATATGAGAAATCTCATTATATCTCTGTAGCACGGCTAATCACAGTGCAATGCGTGTCCATCAGTTGATCTTTTGGAGGAATTAGGGGAAACTCAAAAGAAAGATTATCATGTGCAAACAATGAGAGTTTAGATATCTTGCCTACCGGCCTAAGGTCTCCCCATCATTCCTGCAGGGTTTACTTTTTGTATGAGGAGTTAATTAAGGTGAAACATGAGGTAATTAGGGCTAATCCTCCTGGCCTCCTGCTGGCCTGTTGCCTCCTAGGCCATAGCCTAAACCAAACTATTTTCACAGTATAAGAAAGAAAAGCAGATTTTTGTAAAATTGATGCTCATTCCATTTTTAGACAAGATTCCTAATCTTTAAAGCTATTATTATTACTTTTTAAATAAGGCCTTTGCTTGGAAAAAGTATAAAAATGGTCATGCTTTTCTTAAATTTTGATTTAAAATGGAAAATAAAAGACTATTAATACATACCTAGTCACTGACATGATTATAAAGTTACATGTTACTAACAGATTAAATGAAATTTGTACTAGTTTAATTCCTTAGTCTGGATTATGCTGGTAAGTTATACCCTTCCTCCTGAAATTATATTCCACATACAGATTTGTTAATGAATTATGCATTTATAAATATATGAAAGTATTTGGGTGGGGGAGGGAGGAAGGGGAAATAAACAAGCAAAAGTCTTTCCTGAACCACATCTAGGTGATTAATCCTTCATTACAATGCAGTAAAAAAATCTGCTAGGTAGTAACTTACACTCCTTAGAATAAATATACCTCTGTGTATTTTCATATGTGAGTTCTGTAATAAGTTTTTGTATATGAGTGTGTTGTTTTTATTTTTGCTTTTCCAGTAAGGAAAGAATAAAAGAATTTAACACACTTGTTAAACTTCCCTAAGTTGAAAGTATGAAGCACTTACAGATACCCTAGCTTTCTAATTCACCAACATAATAGAATCTGTACACTTGCCAAAAGGCATTTTACTAGGATGTTGAGTTTAGAATTGACAGACCACCTGTATTAATCAAACAGCAAATCTTAATAAGCAATCATGACATTTATAAAGGAGACAACTTATAGAAGGAGTAAGATCTCTTCTGTCATATTTCGTTATGTCCTATCAGGTCCCAGGCTAAAAAAAAACTGCTAAAAACCCCATTATTGTAAATTTGTGTTTGTTTTCCCAATTGCTATCAGAGTTTAAACTTCTATTTTGACTACACTCATTTCTCCTTTTCTATATTTTTTAATATGTACCTTAGGAGAATTGTTTGGGCTAACATATTGGAAAAAATATATATAATATAAGTAAATGTCCTTTACTGAGATTAAAATCATTTTTGTGGAGTAAGCCAGTAAGAATTATAGAACAGCTATACAGCAGCAAGGTGCTAATTCCTATCTTCTGTTTGAGACTCTGGGGCAGTTAATATTTATGTTGCTAGATATGTGGCTAAATCATAAACTCTTATTTAGTAGTCAACTTCAAAACATATGAATGTCTGAATTGCACTCTTTTTTCTTTTTTACAAGAGAAAAAGCGTCATTTTTATTCTGCAGTCTTTAAGTCTACACAAAAATCACACTAAGATTGTGTTTGTTTAGTGAATTTGATGTCAGTCCTTCAAAGTGGAAGTGAGGTCTTTTCTTCTGCAAAATTGCAAAGAGAGCATTTGTACTGTGGCATTTAAGAATATATCAGATGAGATTTTCTATTGATCCCAGTGGCGGGGATGAGTGCCCTGAGAGAACAAATGAGCCGCCTTTATGAGGCTCCTTGTCATCAAGGATTTAGCTGTTTCATTTGCAGATTCCTGTAAATGTTCACCAGATTCATGACCAGTAATTTTCACTAGAGGAAGACTGGACCATGGTAAGCAAATGACTCTTTGTCATTAATGGTTTCAAACAGCATTAAAAATGTTCTGGCAGCTCAATTGATTCTGATGAAGCTATGGAGCCCAATTGCAATGTGTCTCTAGCTAATATTTCCACAGTCGGCAAGCCAAAGAAAGGACACACACACACAAATTCTGATCACATAGTTTTCCAGTATAAAAATTTAAATTGAAATCTACAGATGTTCAATTCTAGAGAATAGAACACCCACAAAAATACATGTAAACTGAAATGATTCCTTATGTAATTCCATTTCTATCTGTTAATTTTCACTTCCTTAATTGGGTTATCTTCTAAGTGATCAGCTAATTTCATGCAATAACTAATTTACGTACCCTGTTAGAAACGTTAGCTGCCTGATGACTTTAAGTATAAGTACCTGCTAGTGTACCAAATTGGTTTGGAATTAACAGTGAAGGCAGAAATCTTCAAAAATTCTTGGGACATGGCAGATGTATGGGTTAATATAGCTGTCTGTGGAATATGTTTCTGCATATTAAAGATTTTAGTATATGTGTTAATATTTAAATTACCTACACTTAATGTAAAGTTTCCATTTCTAAAATTATTATTATTAGTCTTAAATTTCCATCTAGAACTGGGTTAGAGAAATCCATACTTCATTTTCTTGATCTGTATCGGTTCTGGTATGGGATGACTCACAAAGATGAGTGTATTACGATATAGTAAAGTGTTCAGCAATTTGTAGTTTCTCATATGTACAAGCAGGAAAAAAAATAGTTAGGACCGCTTTCAGGGCTCTTTTACATCCCATTGCCAACTTATCCTTGTCTTCCCCAGGACAGAGATACCCTCGGGCTTTTTGTATGCTTGTCCAAAGGCCTTCCAAAGGCCCTCCCAAACATTTCTGGTATGGGTGCAACTTAATAAAACCTTTACTGAAGACAATTTAACAACATTAATCAAAATTATAAAATGACTGTAGTCTTAAACCCAGCAATTCCATTTGTATAAATGGATATTTTAGATCTGTGTGTGGGGGGGTGTGTGTGTGCAAAATAGGATTACTGTATATGTTAAAATATATGCATTATAGCCTTGTTTTAAACAGCAAATGATAGGTATCGACTTAAATCAGATCAAGTCAATAGGAGACTTGCTAAATAAGCTATGGCACGTCCTATTATCAGCCATACAAAAATGAGGAAGCCTTCTTTGTATTGATATAGCAAGGCTTCCAAGATAATTTATTAAGCGAGAAAACTAAATGTGTTGAATTGCTTTTTGCCACTTGAAACTATTGTTTAAAAATGGAAAAAATGAACATATATATGTGTGTGTGTGTATATACATATATATATATACGTATATATATATACATATATATATGCATGTCTATGCATATTAGCTCACATCTGCATAAGCTACATCTGGAAGGACACACAAGAAATTAACATTGTTGGATGTGAGGACAACCTGGCTGTGACATCTGTCACTCCATTGATCTCCAGGGTTGATTCAGCTGATCTAACTGGCTAGGTGGGTGTCCTTTGTCCTTCACTGATCCATGTGCGTACCTCACCAATCCATGTGTGGCCCCCACCCACCGATCCATGCGCATCCCTCTTGAAGCAGTTTGCTCTGTTGAAGGGGACTACCTTCCCTGCTAGAGGATAGGACCATTCTCTGGTAAAGGGTATAAGAGTAGCTATACTCTCCTGTTAGAACCTCCAAACAAGCTCTCAAGGTCCATTTGTAGGAAAACATAAGGTACTCAAGCCTTTAAGACTCCAGACACATCCAAATGAGGCACTGTATGTGGCAATCTGCCTCTATTTGAAAGAAAGAAAGGAAGGAAGGAAGGAAGGAAGGAAGGAAGGAAGGAAGGAAGGAAGGAAGGAAGGAAGGGAGGGAGGGAGGGAGGGAGGGAGGGAGGGAAGAAGGAAGGAAGAAAAAGAGAAAAGGAAAGAAAAGCTGAAAGACAAGGCTGGAAATGAGACATTCTAAAAACATGTTTTATAAAGAAGATGTGGTACATATACACAATGGAGTAATACTAAGCCATATGAAAGGAAGAAATACCACCATTTGCAACAAAATGGATGGGCCTTGAGAATATCATGCTAAGCAAAATAAGTCAGACAAAAAGTTAAGAAACACATGATTACACTCCATGTGTGGGATATAAACCTGAAAGTAACAAAGAACAAACAGGAACATTAAACAAACAAAAACTGATAGACACAGACAAAAAGTATGGTGCTTTGCCAGAGGGAAGAAGGGTGGAGTGTGGCAGGGTAGTAAAAGGGAAAAGGGGTCAAATACATGGTGATGGAAGATGTATTGACTTTGGGTGGTGGGCACACAGTGCATTATACAGATCATGTATCTTAGAAATGTACACTTGAAACCTATATAATTTTATCAACCAATGTCATCCCAATAAATTTAATTAAAAAATTACTAAAAAATTATTGTTTCCTTCACAACCTGATGTATCAAGTTTAAATGTGCAAATCATGAGTTCCTCCTCCCCACTTTAGTGATGTCAGTTTTGATTGGCTGTGGGAAAAACAACCTAAAGTCATATTAAGAAGTGGTTGCCTCAGACCTCCCGGGGATGTTTCTGATTTTGAAGAGTAGACTCATTAAGCGGTTATGTTTCGCACAGTTCTAAGAGAACTTCAACAAGCAGTATGTGCATGATCATTTGATAAAGTGAGCCCAGCGAGCCAAAGACAGCTGTAGGTGCTTTCATCTATATCGCTGACGAAAGGAAGTGGCCACACCTGTCACAGCAAGTGTCTTTTTACATGGAGACTGGTGCTAAGGATGCTGCCTGGGAACCACATCTTGGAAAAGTGAAAAGGGACAATACCAGGTACAGAAGGGACAGAGCGGCTGAGCTTTAGACCAGAGTAGCTTCTTAAACTGTGGTTATGATGTAAGCTATAAAGACACACAACACATGATATTTGCTTTCTGCTGGGATGATTGGTAAAAATGAAGACTCTGGAGCCTCCTCCCCACTCAGAATCCACTGAATCAGACTTTGTAGAGAAGAGCCTGAGTTTGAGCACTGCTTTTCCATGATGAAACCTCCTGGTCTACTGTTCCCGTGATTCCTGTTAACTGGTGAGAGTGGATTCTCTAGCCAGAAATGTTTGTTCCTGGAACACCCAAGCCCTGGGCAGTCTGTCAGCAGCCAAGCCCAGGATTCTCTGGAAAAGGTCTGAAAGTCTTCAAAAGATTTTAAAAGCCCCATCCTGCCCCAGAAAAGCTTTTGTAATCCATTTCCTGGGGGCTATGCACACTCCCAGTCCTGGTTCCACACTCCTGTTTTATACTTCTTTGCTAACAACTGCCCTGGGGCGCTAGACGGGTAAAGTGTGTTCCTTTCCCACCCTAGCTAAAGCCTTTTGGCTTTGGGGGATGAGTCAGTCCATGGGATTTTCTAAAGTCAACTTGTTTATTAATTAAGAAGAGAAGAAAAAAAACACCCTACAGAGCATGGCTTTGAGCTCAGCACTTTTCCTGACACTGGGAACTCGGAAGGGAACAAAGGGAAAAAATATCCGGTGGAGCTTCCTTTCTAGAAGTGGATATAGACAACAAACAAAGGAAATCAAGAAAACATATTCTTTAGGTGATCAAGTTGCACAACAAGAGAAAAAGCAAAATAAGGGGGAAAAGTGTGCCCGTGGTATGGTGGCGGTGGGCAGCGGGGAGGGTCGCAGTTTTAGTGAAGTAGCCACGTCACGGAGGAGGTGAATTTTTAGTGAAGCCCTAAGAGAAATTAAAAACAAAAGAAAACAACAACAAAAACTGGCTTTGTGGGAATGAGGGGCAGACCCAGAAATTGCTTGAGGAGGAGGAAAGAGAAGTACCAAGGTCCCGAGTTCGGAAGCACCAGGAGGTCACTTATGACAGGGCAGCAGGAGCAAGGACAAGATAGGCCGCGCAGGTGGAGGTGGCTGTTAGTGGCGAGCAGAGGCCAAGCCCTGTAGTCCCTTTGGGGACTTTAGCTTTTATGCTAAGCGAGACCCTTACAAAGTTTTCAAAGAAAGAAGAGACAGGATCTGTCTTACATTTGAAAAAGGACCCCTCTCGCATTTTGTTGAGAATTTTCCAAATGGGGGCAAAAACAGAAACAGAGAGGTAAGTTACAATGATCTAGGCATCAGCTAATCAGTGGGAAGGAGTGGAGGTGGAGCAAAGCGATCAGAACCTCTAATATTTTGGAACTAAAACCGTCAGGTTTACTTTATGTAAACACTTTACTTTATGTAAAGTGTTGAGAAAAGGACAAGATGCAAGCATGACTTCAACTTTTATTGACCTTACTCAGAGAAAGGAATTATCATTCATTGAGATGGAAAGACTATGGGAGGTGAAGGATTTATGGGCAGGTCATAGTTGACATGACTAATTAGCTAAAAATGGAGACTTCAGGTATATAGTTGGTTGCCTTTCATGCCCCCCGCCAGGGACCCGTCATACCCTGCTGGACAGGGACCAGTCGTGTGCCCTGACCAGCAGTCCAACTGGTGACCTTTTGGTTTGTGGGAGGACACCCAACCCAGTCAGGGAAAAATAACTTTATTCTTAAAACGACTATATTTTCTGCATAAATAAGTAGATTTAAAGCTATGTCAAGCCGATACGCAACAAACTAGCCAAGGAGAAGACTGAGAAACACTGTTAGATAATAGGCAGAAAATTGAATGTATATGTTATCCTAATATTTAAAGATGGAGGAAATGTTCAGCTGTGTCAGACACTACTGAAGTGTCAAGGAAGAACAAGAACCGACAGTTGGACATGGCAATGTGGGGGCATTGGTAACCATTGCAAGAGCATTTTGCTGGAATAGTAGCCTCTGGCGCCCTCTTTACTGCAACAGGTTTAAGAGAGAATGGGAGAAGAGAAATTGGAAACTGTAAGCAAGGGGGTTACCCCCAGAGTCCTGCAGTACAGAGAAAAGAGAGATGGAGAGTATCTGGAGAAGAAAGTGGGGGAAATAAAGAAGGTTTGATTTTGTTTGTTTTTAAAATAGGATTTAAACATCATGTCTGCATGCTTGTGGGTATCATCTAGTAATGAGGGGAAATTTGATAATACACAAGAGAGGGGGATATTGCTGAAGTAATGTCCTTGAGTAGGCAAAAAGAGGTAAGAGATGGGCAGAAGAGAAGTTGCTCTAATCTAGACCCATAGTTCATGCATTGTCACAAGAACGGGTAAATAATGGGTCCAGGTGCAGTCATATGGGTAAAGGAGGTAGATAAGCATATATATTTGATCCTCACTGAGTACAGTTTGTGATGCAAAATCATTTTTTCACATTAATGTTTAGGGGGAAAAAAGGCAACACTGGCTTACACTGTTTTGTAAAGGAATAGTGCATTGTTTTGAAAGAGAACAAATGTCCATACAGTATTGAGACTTCAGGTAATCTATTACATATGGCTCCTTTTGTAGTCAATTTGTATAAATAGAGAATTCCTTTTCCAGTTTGGTTTAATTAAACAGTGATTACTAAGACCCCACCCCTGCCTTCAGGGAGCTGCCTATCTGGTAGGACAAGCCTCAAAGTATGGTGACAATATTTTCTAAATAAAAATCAGGACTGATCACCCCACCCATGGGCTGACAACAGGAGAAAATATTTAACATGAGGGCCATCCGGGAATATTCAAGGCATATGTTAGCTATTACTTTAATTAGTATCAGATGTTTATAAGTGCTGAACCAGAGGGGGTGGGGTGAGGAACCACCATTACAGGAAAACGAAAGAGTGAATGCTCAACTTTGCCCAGGAAGTGTAAGGGTTTTGAAAATTACTGAAACAAAAGGAGAGGCAGGAGTTAAACATGGACAAGTAGATTAGAGTCATAGTGAATGAATCTTATTCAAAAGGAGTGTGGATATTACACTATAAACATCAACAGTGACATAATCATGTCTGTAATATAGAAAGTTAAACCTGGTAGCTCTGTGGAGCAGGGATTTGCTGAGATCAGAGGTCATAAACCATTAAGTGTCCTCTGCAACATTTCAAGGAAAATATAATAAGAAAGTGCCAGAGGAAGTGGCAATAGAGATGGAGAGGAGGAGATAGATTCTAATACTTTTTTTCTCAGGGAAAGAAAAACAGAACTTTGAGACTTACTTAGAAAGCAAGAAAATATACAACAACAATGACTGTGAGATTCTGTTTGGGATATAAGTTACAAATTGATGTCATTTATCAAGATAGAAAATACTGAGGATGAGCAGTTTTGGTCAGGAGGTGAGAAAACATAATAAGTTCACTATGTGAAAGATGAGTGTTAGATAATTTCAAGCAGCTGGAAAGCCTGGGATTTGTTTCTGTGACATCTTTTCATATAGTGGATATTGGATTTATCAACGCTGAAGGACAAATTCATTACATACTAAGCAAAATCAAGGATTTGCAGTATTTTTAGTGCAGGGTAACCACATTTCCTTGATTAAAGTATTTTTCTAAGTTATACGATTTGGCCAGAAATATTTTACTTTCTTCTTATTACATATTCACACTTAATCAATCCATTGATTAAAAAAGCTGGGATGATGGTTAGAAAGGAAGTAAGAAAGTAATATACCATAAAGAAAAGAAATAATATACTTGAAGATAACATTTTTCTTCATAGGTTATATGTGCAGTGGAAAATGCTTTGGGGTACAGTTTTAAGATTTCCAAGAACTTCAATAAAACATACATAATAAATGCATCAGGCTCCCTACTGCATTCTCCAAGTCATTAATTATCCACCAAAACCATTTAATGACAGAATAGAATGCTTATTTGCCCAATCCACAAAGACCACTTTGATTCTTTTTAGTCCCTGGATTCGATATGTTGAAAAACTTCAAGAATTGGTGCATTCATTCTAATTAAAGAATGCCATAATGTTTTTCTCTCTGTTTTCTAATTGTACTACTATAGTATTCTCACATTCAGAAAATGGTACCAACAGTAGGTAGATTATAACATAAATGTATTATTATTAATTTTTATTGTGAGGTAATATATATTCAATACAATCCTTTTTTCCCCCTGGAAGCTTAAAGCTAAATTTAATGTGTAATCATGATAAATACATTAATTGCCTTTACTGTTAATGTGTTAAAAATGTTCTTCAGTTTATATTCTCTTGTAATCCTTTTATTTGTAAGAGAATATTTTATTTTATTTTAACATTTTGATTAAATAAATAATCATTATTTGCTTAAAGTGTTTTTAGCGGGGACAGAAGAAAAGACAAAAGAAAGAATGAATGAATGTACAAATCAAACTAACAAATAAGCCCTGTTGCTACCTCTATTTTTTTAAAATCTTGCCTTGAACAATATTAGTTGCCCACTGAGGGTAACATCTTTATCCGATGCTCTCACTTGTGGAGAGATACATGGAAAAGTCGCAACAGTCCTTTTGGCACCCCTGTTGTTTCTGAAGCAATGTCACCTTGGTCTGGCATGGAATGGATATGGTACTTTTTGAAGCAACTTCTCATTTTTTGGATTATATTCTTATCATGGCTCTATAACTTTACTACTTATTGGGTATGTCCACATCCAAAGCAAGTGTATATTTTTATTGAAGATATAAATAGTAACCTATTTAAATTATAAGATACTTTTTATTAATTATGGCTCGATTTACCAGTACATTCAGATTGACTTAATTCTGTTAAAATTTACAATTTATTCTGATATTTTTATTTATATTCCTCTCTTTTTTTTTCTTGGGGATTCACAATTCCACATATTGCTTGGCCCTAAATCTCTTAAAGTGACATGAAGAAGTATTGTGATTGATATTGATATGACTGACACTACTATGCAAATTCACTTACTAGGAGTTATGAAAATTAGAAGGAAAAGACCCAAAGTAACTTTTACAAGAGCTAGTAAAATGATGGAGAGAGACATTTAAACAATAGTACAAAGTAGAGTATAGTCCTTTCCACAGAGAATTTTTAAAAATATTATAAGCTTTGCGAACACCAAGAAAAAAATAGTTAAGGAATCAAGAAACCTTCATGATGAAAGGTGGCTTATCACATATGTCATGAAGGATGAAAGAAGAGCTGTTTATGGGTGAAAAAAGAGAGGATTGGAAGACAGGAATGATGATGTACTTGTTTCCGAGGGCGACCATAACAAATTAGCGTAAGCTGGTGGCTTAAAACAGAAATTTATTTCTTCTCAGTTCAGGAGGTCAGAAGTCCAAGGTCAAGATTTGATTCCTTCTGGAGGCTCTAAGGGAGAAATTGATCCATGCCTACTCTCAAAAAATAACAATTTCTCACTAATTATTGTTTTTATTTATTTCTGAAAGAGAAAGAGGCAGACTAAATGTCTTCTAATGCAACCTGAACTCATATTTGTGTCTTTACTAATAATGTCCTATCGTAGAAAAGCTTAAATCGCACTTTGTCAGCCTACAGAGCTACAGTGATCTAACAGAATAGCAATAAATATAATTAACAATAGCTATCATGTATTGAACACAGGTGTTTTACATATATTATCTCATTTAATCCTTACCTTAAGGGCAGCACTAGCTCTTAGTAGATAAAACAAACTGAGACATGAAAAGGTTAATTGATGATACCTGCAAACATGTACATGTGATGAGCAGAATAATAAAATAAACTGAACATGACAAAATGTATTACTGTGAACATTGAAAAAAGAAACAAGTCATACATGGGTATTAATATAATAATGTTAGTGTGGTATGTGGCAGAAGAAATAGAACTCTGTGTGTTGTAAGCAACCTAATTTTTTGCACTTTCTGCTTCTTCCTTCTACAACAAAACCCATTATATAATATAAAAAATATCATGTGGCTGTTTACTATGACCATAAAAGTAAAAGCTGTAGTGCACACATCTTTGAAAGCCTACTGTTTGTAATTGAAAGCTTTATTTGGTGGAGTTTCATATGAAATGCTACCATAAGTAAATTGATATTTGTTAAAAAGGAGATGCAAATCAGGCATTCCTCTAAAATCACTTTATTTCTATGCCAGGACTGAAGTTTTTGAGTTGCCTTGTCAGGCCGGTATCTCTTAAGTCTGATCTCCACAGGGTCTTCCTGAAAATGGGGGCTGGAAGAAGAGTAAATGAAACAAGATCACTGTGCCCGGCTCCCTGCCTCCTAAGTCTAAGTCTCAGGGCACAGGCTGAGGCAACCTTCCTTTGAAACAAATATTCAGGAGAATTATTTAATACTAAACACATAAGAACCATTGATTTAAATTCAATATGGGTATTCAAACTATCACCCCTCAAAACACCCAGCTATTTTCTTCATTTTTAATGTACTCTTTTTATTAAAAGACGGCATTAGTAAGATGGAGGATAGACCACAAAATGGAAGAGTAACCTCGGTCTGCAGTGGCTTCATACATCCGCTGTTTAAAGGAGTTGTATTAAGTAAATATTTAAGGTAAATATTTTAGAGCTTACTTTATGTTAACGGAATCAATGTGTTTGAAATGCCATTATTTTAAAATGCTTTTTAACAAGCCCGAATATGTTTACGTATATGACATTATCGTGTGTCTTTCAAATTTAAATTAAATGAAATTGAGAGGTAGAATTTGGTCTGTCTCTCGATACTCAGAAAGCAGCCCTCACACTCTGTGGGACTGGGTCCACCAACAGGGCCAGATTTCTTGGGCGCACGTCCTTCTGGGAGTGTCCGCTCTGCTTGCCTCCCATTTAGCAGCAGCACAGCTGGGAAACGTCCAACAGAATGCAAGCCACCTGCTCCGCTCATGATTTCAGCCAAACAGGCGGGATTGAAGCTTTACCAAATGTGTTGTCTGTCACTCCAATTCCATTTTTAAAAGGAAATTAAACTGGTCAGATATTCATATAGAAAATATGTGCCATGAGTTAACTCCTGTTGTGCTTGAGGCTCCTTTCAAGCTATCAGATTCGACCGTTTGGGGAATGCCCTTGTCAAATGAAGAGCGGAGCCAGTTTGCGGAGATAAGTTTGGGAACTGAGGAAGTAAAGAAAGTTTCCTTTGTTGCGTGCCACATTGCTGTACTCTAAGGCTACATTATTGCCTTAGTCTACTCTAAGTAGATTTAGGTGCTTTTTTTTTTTCTATTGTACAGTTACCTTTAATATGTGATTATATGTGTCCCCAGTCCTATAAACTAAATGTCAAACTTCTGTTAGAATTTCCAACTCACCCCCTTTTTTACCTCAGTCTCTATAATTCTTTAAAATAGCCGATAAGAGAAAACAATATGATATAGAGAGAAAAAAAGAATCGCAGGATTTCTAATCACCCACAGGTGAGATGGAAGCTGGCCTCCGCCCTGATTTGCCCTGTGGGCATGTTCTTTCCCCTCGGAGCCTTAGGGCTGTACTCTGTAATACAGAGTTATTTTGGGGATTAGATATGTCTGGAAATAGTATGGGGCATTTGTTTTTATGTAAGCATTTAATATTCTGTCTTTCAAAAAATTTTATGTTATTTCTATATGCATGTGTTTTATATAATTATCCATCTCATTGACATATACATTATGACAAATACCCCAAGAAAGTTTCATAGTAAATGTCACCTCAGTTTGACCATGTATATCATCTTTTATTTTTTGTCACCATTTTCAGCATTAATGCTGTAAGATTATTTGACAGAGAATGGTGCAAGACCAATATGAACTTACGTGTAAGAACGGCTCAAGAATGATAGGGGATCAATCCCCCATAAGGGATTAGCTCCTATAATATCACAAGAATAAATGGGGGGAAAACCCACAAAATTTTTCTGAATAGGTTCAAGAAAATTCTCTTTGTATGCACTTTTTAATTGAGACTCAAATTTTAATCATCAAAGTGGTAGGAGAAGACTAGATTTTGGGTGGTGAGAACACAATAGAGTATACAGATGTCATATTATAAAATCATACACCTGAAATTTATATAATGTCATTAACCAATGTTACCCCAATAAATTTAATAGTAAAAATTAAATAATAAAAAAACACTGAAGCATTGACCACTTTCAGTGAGCATAATACTGTTAAAAATGACATAGAAATAAATTAACTAAAGTGGATATAAAACAGGAAAGTGACAAGTAGAAATAGAAAAATGAAAGTAGATCAGTAGTGTTTAACAATTATCCATTGGTTACCTTATTTTCAGTAGTTTAATAAAAATTATAATGAACGGGTGAAGTATATAAACTTTAAATAATTTTAATAAGAATATGTGTTGTTAAATATTATCTTCCTTTATACATTAATGACAATACAGACTTCTCTAACTTGGAGTTCATCAAAATTCATTTGAATGAATCAGAAATAATATCATGAAAAATTAGATTTGCGTGCTGGTTTGTACGCTTGCATTTAATGGGCACTTTGCTTTTTATTCTTCTGGCAGTTTTAAATGCTGAGGCAGCACCATGTAAAATGCCAACTTCAGCTCACTAGTTGCCGAAGTCAAAAAGCCATTCACCTAATTGCAGCGTCTGTGCTCACTGCACAGCAGCTTATGTGGTGTCACGGTACTAGTGTCCGAAGGTGAAATCAGCCTGGTGCAGAATAAGATAGGGGATTGGCAGGTTCTTATGTGTCTTTTTTGACATTTTACACCTTTCACTTCTCTATTATATATACCCACTCTATCTTTTGGTGTCATGGCAATTTTGCCCAGAAATAGACATGGAGACTACAAAGTCATTTATAGATCATATGTACTTTTCTGCCCTACAAGGTGATTATGTCAGCCATGGTTATGTTTCCATCTCAAACAGTTTCTGGCATAAATTGTTCCATATGGTGGGCATTCAGTACACGTTTAAAAAGAAATCTTTGCCATGTCCTCCTAAGATAGAAGTATGACTCTGGAATCAATCTGTTCCCAAACTGCTGTGTCAAAAATTACAGTCAGCTCAATTACATTGAATCACAGGATTACTTAAATAGCACTGCACTTCAGGCATGGATTTAAAAATGATTATCTTAATATTTTCCTGCACACATAGCTAATATGTTTCTTTACAATTATCTGACCTCCTCTCATTGAGTTACTCCATCTTTATTGCTGAAGTAGGCAGCATGCTTGGCCACTCACAGTGATTTGCACCTATTTTTCATGGATGTGTCAGCCTATGATTATGTAATTATATGACTTTTTATAGAAATGTAGAAAGCTTAGGAAATAATGTGTCCTCATTTTATGAATACTCAAGTACCCTTTGAATAAAACACTTTGTTCACTTTTAGAGATAGGGTATACCCCTGAAAGCAATCACTGAGTCTTTTATGTAAATTACTATTTTTCATTATTTACCAATTCCCAGTTGCACCATATATAGTATAATTATATTCTCTGTGGCCTTCAGAATTGTACAATTTATAACTTAGGTGATTTAAAAAGCAGAATTCCTGGCATTAGATACAATATAATGCTATGCTAATATAAATCACTTTTTTCTATTATTTATTAGGTAAAAATCATCAAAATGTATGGTAATTCAGAAATGAGAACCTAACACTTTTAACCAGTTCATGAAGCAAGATTTCTTTAACCTTGTTATTTAGTCTTTACACTGCTATTCAGATAAATTCCTTTTAAAGTCTAAATGAATTAGCATGCCATTGCTTACATATTTATTGAGTAGTTACTATGTCCAGTTCAATGACATTCTTATATAAGAAACGGACCTTTCATGCCCCAATCTTTCAAAGTAATAGCAGAACCAAGGCGTAAATTGAAATATACAGAAAATCAAATACCATTAGTTAAAATTTAAGTAACTCTTAAGGTTAGACCATGTTGAAATATATAAAATTGCCCATTTTAAATCATTATTGACCTAATATAACTACAAACATAGCTTTACTTCATACTCCGCTCTTCCTCACGTCTGTGCCCCTGTCTTTGTTCATTCCTCTGCCTAGAAGGTCCTTTCCCACTTTGTCTGAAGGGAATACCTGGTTCTCACCTGTATAATCTCAGCTAGAGTACAGTATGCTTTGAATATCTTCCTTGATATTCACAGAGTGAGTTAGATACTGGATTATTAATTACACACCTTTTAAATTTAAAATACATCAATGTATGGATGTATCCTATAGTGTGTGCTTTTATATACCCTCACCTCACCTTGCTTCTTCCTGGAATGTGATTCCTCCAGGGTAGTATCATAATACATTTGAGTCCTTGAGGGTTAATGTCATAACATATTTGTGTCTGTAGAGCTAATTGATGTGATTGGCATCTAATAAGAATTAAGCAAGTGCTGAATGAATATATATATATATATATATATATATATATATATATATATATATATATATATATATAGAATGTGTTCATAATTCAGTAACAATATATGCTGAACTGGAAGAGACCTTGCAGAGATCTTTTCTACTTCTTCCTCTCATTTTACAGATGAGTAAACCGAGGCTCGGAAAACTAGCTTGTCATTGTCTTTTAAGAGTTGAGGATAGAGCTGGATAGTATAAGCAAAGTATTAACTCTCATCGAAAATTTGGTGGGTATATTTCTTTGCTTAAAGATCTGCGCCCACTAATCTCCTAACTTATTTTATAGCATCTTGATTTCCCATCAGGTATCAGTATCTCCAATACTTGGGAGATAATTGTCACAGTTTTGCGAGCAAAGAAATGTAGTAGTCCCTCCTTATCCTCAAGGGATACATTGAAAGACTCCCAGTGGAAGCCTGAAACTGTGGATGTTACTAAGTCCTATATATTCTATTTTTTTTTCTTGTACATACATACTTATGATAAAGTTTAATTTATAAATTAAGCAGGGTAAGAGCTTAACAACAACTAATATTAAATACAACACTTATAGCAATATACTGTAATTATTGTTATGTGAATGTGGCCTCTCTCTCTCCCTCCATCTCTGTGTCTCATAACCGATCTGATAGCCAGATGGCAAGGAGCATATACGGCATGGATACCCTGGACAAAGAGATGATTCATGTCCGAGGTAGGATGGAGTAAGATTGCGTGAAATTTTATACTGTTTTCCAGAAAGGCACACAATTTAAAACTTATAAATTGTTTATTCCTGAAATCTTTATTTAATATTTTGGACTGGATAACTGAAACCACAAAAAGCAAAGCCACAGATAAGAAGGGACTAGTGTAGTCATTCTGGGATAACTCTAGGCAGGATGACCAGCGAAGATTTTGTAAAACTGGCATTTAAGTTGAATCCTGAATGATGGGAAGAATTTAGACAGGCAGAGGAAATGTGAGAATGTGTGTGGAATGGTATGAGCGGAACTTCGAGGAAGGAAAACCTGAAATGTGTGTCAAAGAGTGAGCAGAGAATATTAAATTAGTCAATGGTTGTTCTCGAGTCCTTAGAAAATATATGGTTTTAGACATGGGACATGTACTTGCTGGCTTTCTGATTTTGATATGATTATATATTTAATAAATGATTAACACAATATTGCATATAATATGTTATGATATATAATTCTAGAGACTGTCCCATCTAGGTTGTAAAATAAATTCTGATTTATAAAAGTGTTCTACATTAAAAGTTAGTACAGGATTGAAAATTAATATAATCTCAGACTTTAAAACTTGGTTTACACATAAAGGTATTCCTGCTTTTACTAAAACAAGTGGCCTTCCATACTTGGTAATATAAAGGGTAATTTTTTCTTCTTCTTTTGTTTCTTTTTCATCCCTATTGTACTATTTCTATCAAATTTAGAAAACACTGAGGAGGTTTAGAGAGCTCAGTACTCCTGTATATCTCTTAAAGGTAAATATGACTGCTCTATGTGTGTGTGTGTGTGTGTGTGTGTGTGTGTGTGTGTGTGTGAGAGAGAGAGAGAAGTGATAAGGAAAGGGTTTAGGAGGAGTATGTAGAAAGAAACATTTCCCTGACAATGGAGTTTCAGATTTGTAAGCTCCTCCCATGTACTCACTTTTGCACAAAGCTTGATATCCACAACTTAAAGATTTTCTTCCTGTGCTTGTCCTTGGCTCTAACATTCTTCTAAGAAAAGTCACCAGCAGTTAACTTCTCCAAATTATTGTGAATTAGAACAAAATATATATTTATCAACTGGCTTAAGAATAGTACTTTTTAAAATTATGTGTATATATATATATATGTGTGTGTGTGTGTGTGTGTGTGTGTTATATATATATAAAATAAATATATATATGTCTGCTAAACTCATACTCATGGCTAATATTTGAGTTAAGGTAATTGTTTCCTCTAATGAATCATGAGTAATTCCCTTAACCATTTATTGAGTGCTCGCCAGGCGTAGGGCAGCACGCTAGCTGTCAGGGGTGTGAATGTAAAAAAGATAGACATGGCCTTGCCCTTAGGGATATTTGAATTAGTGGGGAGAGAGATATCAGCAGATATATAACAAATGAATCCATACAATACAAATTGTTGAAAGTATTTTAGGGAACTAAACAGATGATATGGTAAAACATAGTTTGTGAGAGTATCCTGTTTTGGTGAAGGTGGCTAGAGATGTTCTCTCTGCACAGGTGACGTATAAACTGAGACCTGAGGTGAAAGATGGAGCTACCCACACAAGTAACAGGGAGAAAGTGCTATGCAGGGAGGCAGAACTGTATATGCAGTGGTCCAAGGTGAGAACGTTGTAGGCTAAAGGAGCCTGTGGTAGACCAATAAGAGGAACTCGGGATGAATGAGGGATGAGGAGGGAACTGACATGGGGAAGATGTGGTGAAGATAGGGTGGTCAGGATCACCCAGATCACACAGAAATATGCTGACCATGCTGAGGATTCAAATGCTTTTTCTAGTGTGATTAAAAACAAAAACACCTTGGAAGAGTTTTAACTGGGGGAATGCATGAACAGGTTCGTGTTTTTCAAAGTAACCTGTGATTATCATATTGAGGATGGATTGGAGGGGAGAAAGAAAGAAGTGGGAATGTCACTTAGGAGGCCACTTAGTTGTCCAGATCAGAAATAGTGGTACATTGGGCTAGTGTAATGACAGTGGAAGTAAAATGGGCGGGTTCTAGAATTACACAGAAGAGCGAGCTGTAAGAACTTGATGAAGTGCTGGCTTTGTGATATAAGGAGAGGGGATTGATCCACTGTTAGGGTTTCTAACTTTAGCAACAGAATGCACGGAGGAGCCATCAACAGAGATGGGAACCATTATGGTGAGGAAGTTTGGGGGGTAGAAGGAGACTTCAGCTATTTGAGGTACCTGATTATATGTCGTGTTGACACTTCATAATGTTTATAAATCGAGTGATATTTAGGTGACATATATGGGTTTGAACAACAAGAATGTATAGATAAGTGTGGTTATGAATTTACTCTCTTTTCCTTGTCATAAGGAGAAAAACATTTAAATGTGTATATAACATAATATATGCATATATATAATGTAATTATACACACACACACACATATACAGTCTTCTAGGGAGTAAAAAAAAATTGATACTGCTTGGATAGGAAGGAAGGAAGGAAGGAAGGAAGGAAGGAAGGAAGGAAGGAAGGAAGGATAAAAGAAGCAAGGAAAAGGAGAAGGGGGGTGAATTATGCTGGCCTGAAGAAAGCTGTGTTCAGACCAACTTTTTAAAATTCAAATAATTTACTAATTCAATTTATTTTCCCCGAGCAAAGCTGTATATGAATATAAAATGAAGCCAGCGAGTAAGAATGAAAAATACGAGTAAGAATAACTCAGCTTCCAACATTCATATAGGGTAAGGGCTTGAACTGAAAATCTGACAAACATATTTGAACTCTGTGTTCTCTCGTAAGTCTTACTCCTTTCATTATGTACCAACAAAGAACTTCACATTTTAACTTAACCCTGACCTGAAACCTCTAGAAATGCCATTGCTGCAAGGAGAGTGACCTGTACTACTGGAAAGGTCATACAGAATGTGTGGAATATGTGAGACTAACGCGTAGGTATGTGGAAGCTTTGGAATAGGAACAATATCAACCGAAAAAATCTCTGGATTTGGGATTAGCCAGATAACCCCTGTCATTGCTCATCAACATGTATCTGATGGAAACATTGTCAGACTACAGAATGTTTTCTACTAAAAAAAAAAAAACAGGGCCAAATTAATAATAAAAATACCTGTTTCCGATCAAGATGCCAACTTATGTAAATGTGATACTTGCATTCTCCCGTAACCGCATCAAAATTACAACTAAACTATAGAACAACTGTCATTCAGAATCACCTGAAATCTAGCTGAACAGAAGTCTTACAGCTTAAAATATAAAAAAATAAGCCACATAAGACTGGTAGGAGGAGCGGAGATGCAGAATGTACTGGTCCCACACCAGGCTCCCCAGCCCAGGGTTCCAGGGCCAGGAAGAAAAGTGCCCATAACTTCTGTCTATAAAAACCAGTGGGGATTGAGCCTGAGGGAGAAGAAGGCTCCTGGAGTTCCAGGCATTCCTCTTAAAGGGTGAACACATGGACTTACTCAGACTTACTCACTCTGAGCTTCAGTCCTGGGCAGCAGCTCAGAAGGTACCAGTGACATACCTGAAGGAACTGAACTATCTGACATCAGAGTGAGAGCTGGAGGAACAGCTTTCTCCCCGGCAAAAGTGCTGGCAGAGGCCAATTTTCCTTTTCTGGGTCTTCCCTTCACAGAGCCAGACAGGAGTGCTCTGTATCTTAATCTCCATAAACCTGGCTCACATCATTCATGCCACCTTAATGATGCCCTGAGACCCTGGCCCACCCAATTTTCAGCCCACCCAAGCAATTCCTATTGGATTTTGCATAGCATGGCCTGTCTTGGCTCATGATTCAGACTTTCTTAAAGCCTCTCAAACAAGCAGCTTCTGGCCTCATTGTGCTCTGTACCTCTGACTAAATGGCCCAGGACCAACACTGGTTGCATCTGGCCTTGGTTCACAACTTGGCCACTCTTGGGTACCTCTAAGCCCAGCAGAAGTACCAACCATTTGCAGATCAATTCATAGGTCATACTGGGTGGCCCCAGGCAGAACGTAGGTGTGAATTACCTTGACCTGAACCTGCTGGGAGGCCCCTGAGCAAGTGCACCTGGTAGAAAACTTCAGCTCACATTGAAGCACCACCCGACCTCCTGTACAAGCAACGCACCTAAAGGGCAGACTCAGTGGGCACAAGAGCCGCACCGAAGTACATTCTGCTCCATAGGGTAGATTCCTGCACAGCGGATCTTCCACAGTGGTTGCAGCCAGTCCTTACAGCTGATAGACCTGCAAATAAATCCCTCCCATTGACTTGCCAACAGCAATCAAGACTCAACCACGACAGGAGGGTGTAACAGCACACACAAGGAGGCACACCATGATTGCCCAACTAGGGTGATCAAGGAGGCTGTGCCATTGGACCCTACAGAACACATACTACAAAAGACCATACTACAAAACCTAGGATGTAGCAGCTTTACATAACCCATAGAAACAACTACCGGGAAGGCTTCCAAATGAGGAGCCAAAAACACATGTCCCATGTGAAAAACAGAGCAAAACTCCAGAAAGAGAACTAAATGAAATGGAGACCATCACTCAACTAGACAGTGGTTATGGAGATGCTCAATGAATTTATGGGAAGAGCAGATGAAATTAAAGACAACTTCAACCTATAAAAGGACATGGAAACCTTAAAAAAGGACCAATCAGAAACGAAGGGTACTGAAATAATAATTTACAAAGAATCAACAATAGAGTAGCTGAAAATCAAAATAGCAATTTGGAATATAAGAACGCAAAAAACATTCAATGTTTTTTGCTTTCAATGAGGAAAGCTAAAAGAAAGAGAATCCAAAAATTTTAAGTATAGGTTTCTGGTCAAGATTGCAGTGTAGGTAAACACATCTTGCCTCCTCACACAACAACATCAAAATTACAACTAAACTATAGAACAACCATCACTTAAAACTGTCAGAAACCAAGTTGAGGGGAAGCCTGATAACTATGGAATTAAAGATTCCACATCCATCCAGACTGACTGGAGAGGCAGATATGTGAAACGGTCCTATCCCACACCCACATAAATATTTTCAAAGAATATTTCAGGAGCAAGGGGTCTCAGCCCCACAGCAGGCCCCCCAGCCCATGGTTTCAGTGCCAGGAAGATAAGCCCCCACAACTTCTGGCTGCAGAAACCAGTGAGGATTGAGCCAGTGGAAAAAACTTATGGAGTACCAAGCAGTTCCTTTTAAGGAATCCACACACAGGCTTAATTAAACTCACTCCTTCTGAGCTCCAGCACCAGGGTAGCAGCCTGAAAGGCAACAGTAGCATACAGAAGGACCTAAAGTGTCTGGTGTCAAGGTGAGAGCTCGGGAACAGCTTTCCCCCAAACAGAGAGGTGAGCATAGGTCATTGTCCTTTTTCTGAACTCTCCTCACACAGAGCCGCAGAGGAGGCAGGAAGTTACCATATCTGAGACTCCATCAACCTGGCTAACACTGTTTTCCCCACCCTGGAGATCCACTGAGACTCCATTCCACACAAATTGTGAGCCCACCCAAACAGTTAACAGTAACTTTTTCATGTCAATGTCTGGTCTAGGCTCATGCTTCACAATCCTCTCAAAAAAGCAACAGCTGGCCTCAATGAGTCCCTATCTCCCATATCTCTTGAGAAGTGACCCTAGACCTTGCACCAGCAGCAGCCATCCTAGATTCACAACTTTGCCTCACCTGGGAATCTCCAAGCCCAGCGCAAGTAACAGCCACCTCGGATTGCTTTATAGCTCAGGAAGGGTGCCCCCAGGCAGAACACTGGTTGGAGCTGACCTTGGCCTACACCACCCAGGAAACTCCAGAGTCTACACACCCAGTGGATAGCTACAGACCGTGAATGAGCACCACCTACCTGCCCCTGCACACCTGACCCTCCACAGAGGGCAAAGGTAGGTGGTCAGTGGACACAGCTGGTCCTTGCAACTGACTGACCTGGGTAAATCCTTCCCATTGACATGCCAACAGCAATCAAGGCTCAACTACAAGAGGAGGCTTTATTCAGCCCACACGAAGGGTGCACCCTGAGCACTCAGCTTGTGTGATAGGGGAGGCTGTGTCACTGGGCCCTACAGGACACCTACTACATTAGGCCATGCTACCAAGACAGGGAGTCATAGCAGCTCTACCTAATACATAGAAACAAACCCAGGGAGGCTGCCAAAATGAGGAGACAAAGAAACATGGCCCAAATGAAAGAACAGATCAAAACTCCAGAAAAAGAACTAAACAAAATGGAGAGAAGCAATCTATCAGATGCAGAGCTCAAAACCCTGGTTGTAAGGATGCTCAAGGAGCTTAGTGAGGGCCCCAACAGCACATAAAAGATTCAGTCAAAAGTGAAGGATACACTAATTGAAATAAAGAACAAGTTACAGGGAAACTACAGTACAGTGGATGAAACTGAGAATCAAGTCAATTATTTGGAATATAAGGAAGCAAAAAACAACCATGTAGAAAAACAAGAAAAAAACGTTTTTTTAAAAATGAGGATAGTGTAAGCAGCCTCTGCGACAACTTCAAATGTTCCAACATTCACATCATAGGGATGCCAGGTTAAGAAGGGAAAGAGCCAGAAATTGGAAATTTCTTTGAAAAAATAATGAAAGAAAACTTCCTTAATTTGGTGAAGGAAATAGATATGCTATTCCAGCAAGCACAGGGAGTCCCAAACAAGAGGGATGCAAAGAGGCCAACTCTAAGACAGTTCATAATTAAAATCCCATAAGCTAAAGATAAAGAGAGAATCTTAAAAGCCACAAGAGAAAAGCAATTAGTTACCTACAGGGGAGTTCCCATAAGACTGTTAGCTGATTTCTCAACAGAAACTTTGCAGGCTAGAAGGGACTGTCAAGAAATACTCGAAGTCATGAAAAGCAGGGACTGATAGCCAAGATTGCTCTCCCCAGCAAAGATGTCATTCAGAATTGAAGTGCAGATAGAGAGCTTCCCAGACAAGAAAAAACTAAAGGAGTTCATCATCACCAAACTATTATTATATGAAATGTTAGAGAGACTTATTTAATAAAAAGAAAAACTATGAACAATAAAATGGCAATAAATACATGTCTATCAAAAAATAAATCCAAAAACTAAGCAAACAAGAAAAGCAGAGACAGAATTGTGAATACAGAGAGATTTTTGATAGTTGCCAGATGGAATGGAGTTGGGGGAATGGGTAAAGAGGTGAGGGGATTAACAAAGATGAATAGGTAGTTACAGAATAGCCATGGGGATGTAAAGTATAGTATGGGAAATGGAGTAGTCAAAGAACCTGTATGCATGAGCCATGGGCATGAACAATGGTGTGGGGATTGCCTGAGGGAGTGGAGGGTGCTGGCTGGACGAGGGCAAAGTGGTAAAAACTGAGACAGCTGTTATACCAAAATCAATAAAATATAATTAGAAAATGAAAAACAAAAATTATGAGTATAGTGTAGGGATCCTGTGGGATAACTTCAAACATACCAATATTCACATCATGACGTTGCTAGATGGAGGAGAGAGAACATGATTTTGAAAACCTATTTGAAAAAATAATGATGGAAACCTTCCCTGGTGAAGAAAATAGACATTCAGAAAGAACAGAATCCCATACATCCAAGAAGAGCAGAATCCCAAACAAGATGAGCCCAAAGAGGCCCACACTAAGACACATAGTAATTAAAATGCAAAAGTTTAAAGGCAAAGAGAACCTTCAAAACTGCAAAAGAAAAGCTATTAGTTATCTACAAGGAAGCTCCCATAAGACTCAGCTGATTTTTCAAAAGAAACTTTGCAGACTACAAGGGATTGGCAAGAAATATTTGAAGTGATGAAAATGCAAAGACCTTCAAGCAAAATTAGTCTTCCCAGCAAAGCTATCATTTAGAATCAAAGGACAGATTAAGAGTATCCCAGACAAGAAAAAACTAAAGCAGTTCATCAACGCCAAACCAGTATTACGTGAAATGTTAAAGTGTGTTCTTTAAGTAGAAGAAAAAACAAACAAAAAGAAAACATGAACAATAAGATGTAAATAAATACATACCTATTAACTACTGAATCTAAAACCCAAATAAACAAGAAGCAAAACAGAAACTGTTAGAAAACAGAGAACATTTTGATGGCTGCCAGTTGACAGGTAGATGGGGCTATGATTGAAAAAGGAGAAGGGATTAAGAAGTACAAATTGGCCCTGGCAGGGTGGTTCAGTCATTTGGCGCATAGTAGTCCCCGACACCAAAATTTCTGTGGGTTTGATCCCCAGTCAGGGTACATACCTGGGTTGCAGTTTCGATCCCCACTCAGAGTGTGTGCAGGAGGCAACAGATCGAGTTTCTCTCTCACATCGATGTCTCTCTCTCCTTCTCTCCTCCCCCTGCCCCACCCTTCTTTCTCTGAAATCAGTAATCATATCCTTGAGTGAGGATTAATAAAAAAGAAGTACAGATGGTAGTTACAGAATAGTCATGGGGATGTAAAGGACAGCCTAGGGATGATGTTCAGTAATGTTCTAATAAAGATGTTTGGTGTCAGATGGGTATGAGATTTGTTGGGATGATCATTTAGGAAGATGTGTCTAATCACTGGGGTGTGCAACTGAAATTAATGTATGTCAACTATAATTGAAAAATAAAATATAAAATATTTAAAAAGTGTTTAAACTAGAAAAACTACCTAAGACATGTTGTATTTATCATGTGCTAGGCAGTGTTACAAGTATAAGCACTTGATGTGTAATCTCATTTAATCCACACAATATCCCTGAGATGGGTGTAATTATTTCTATTTTTTTTCATAAAGGAATTGAGGTTAGCTTAAACAATTTGCTTAAATTCACATAGCTTGTAAGTGGTAGAGCTAGAATTTCAACTGCTGGGTGCATGAATAAATGTTAATGGGGATGAGTGTGTGTGGGAAGAATGTTTCCAGTCTCAGAGGAAAGAAAGGCTCGCTATTGCCTGGAGTGAGTGGCCTGCTGGCTCCCAGTGGCAAAATGGAAAGAGGAGGAAATAACAGCCAGTTGTGAATCCAGAAACCATAATTTTCCCAACTGCAAGGCTTGCAGTTTCTGCACCTGGTACGTTGCTGACTCATCTACCTGATCATTTAGTCAGCTTCATTGTGTTTGCAAGGACTGCTAATTACCTCACTGGACTAATTTCAACTATCAATAAGGAATGCAATAAATCATTAAAGATAATGGTTAATAAGGAGAAACAATTTTGACTATTTAGCTTGCATTGATCCTTGATATAAAAAGATTAATTTTATATTCTGTTTTTAACCTTAGAGGCAGCCATTAGCCATTTCTTTTGGCAGAGTGGAGCTGAGCTGGTTTTTCATTAAAAACTTGGCATTAATCTTATCATTGAATTCTTGCTGTGATATCTCATTCCAGGAATAGAAAAATATTGTGACTTACCAAGAAAGCACAACAAGACAAATGTTACCTTTTTAATAAAAATCATTGCAGCATAGCTTTGAAGCACATGCAGTTTTAGTGCTATTACCGGATTTTAATCTTTTTTAATCTACCCAGGTGCACATACTTCTTATTCCTGTTAATTTAGACCAATCTCTTTTCCTCTTATAACTGTAGGAAATGTGTGACATTTAATAGGGATACAGTATTAAAATTATCTGATATGTAATACATAATAATAGAATTATTTTATGGTTAAGGAATTCACATCAAAGCTTAGGTAATATTTTAATGGTAATGTCCATTTGAATCTTCTTAGAACAGTGCTGATTTTTCATAGCTTTTAATTTATTATTATGTTTTTGTTATGGCCAGCTAAAGCTTTATAATAGGAAATATTTATATGTGCTAGCCATGTTAGTCCATTGCACACAGGGATTGCATTGCATAGTGTATATACGTATGAAATCAGGAAGCTTTAATGCAACCGTTTTCATTTTAACAATATAATAGGAACAATGCATTTTGTGTCAAAACACAGGTGTGTGGAAGAGAAAGCCAGAACCATACCACAGATTATGACATTTTAAGATTGGAACCAAATGAAAAATAAATGCTAATCTAAAGTTTTATCAGCTAAGCAATTTTTATCTATGAGAATATTTGCCTACTCTGAAAACATTAAAATATATATGACAAAACAACAAAGCAAATATTAGAATCCTATCTTATCACGAAGGAAATGGACTTTAAACCCAAAGTATGAATTTAAAAGCATCCTCTACTAGTCTTGAATTTGAGAGAATGGAAATTATTGTACAAAAGCAGGTGTGTTTTTTTTTTATTCCTACGTTTTACTTCTCTACTCACTGATTCTGGGAAAAGACCAAGAGCTGTATTTTGTTACCACTTCATAAATGAACCTGACTTGTTTCACCAAGCTTTGCCACATATTATAAGCTGCCTCTAAGGTTCCAGCTGATGCCCAACTGGTCAGAAAGCATAGAATGCAAATGAAGAGTAGTGAACTGGTGTTTCTCCCCTCCCTGACACTTGATGGGAAATTCTTCCTTTATGCAATCAAGCAATCAATAAAATCCTACTCTGCTGGGGTCTGAGGGGGATTTAATGAAGTATAGAGAACTGAGGACATTACTGCTTTTTTCTCTTCATGTATCTTTTAGTTGCAAGTAATAAAAGGCTTAAATTGTTCATGGAAGAAGCTGATTTATTGCAAAAATGCTCCCATTATTTTATGATATTCAAGGACAGGAAGTGAAGTTGAAAGTAGCAAAGTTAAAAAACAAGGTTGTCCATCTTCTCAAAGAAACACAGCATTTTCTCTGCACCAATTTCCTCTGCATGTTGGCATCTCTTTACTGTCAATGTGTATGTATCCTAATGTGTGGTTTGAAATGGCCCCATCCAAGTCAGAACTTTATGGCCCCTTACCTCCAGTGCCCACTAATGACTGCTAAGTTTCCACAGTTTCTGGAGGAAGGAGGTGAGGAGACAGGGAGAGGAGAGAGAGAGAATGAGAATGCACATTTGGATTAGCATAGCAGAGCCAATTAGTAAGAACCTTCTGGGACCACTCTGCTGTGACAGTGGGGTTAGATCACAGATCCAGTGGGTCTGTTAGTGGAATACACAATGATAGGAATGTGTTTCATGTAATCCTACACTCTATGCCTGCAAACATGACATAGACACTAAATGATAGCTAGAGATCCAAGCTAGAGTTGATTAGTAGTTCTGAAAAAATTCTGAGAGAAAGAAGAGCTTGAATCAACTCATGAAGGGTGAGTAGAAAGTGGCACATGTGGAGGAAGACAGATGAGTCCAGACTAGGGAAGTGGTAAGAGCAAAGGCTACAGACTGGGACCTATAAGGGAACTTGGCAGAAGGGTGATTAAGAGTGAGGAGAGTGGAAGGTCTGTATGAAGATATTGTGGAAGTTTGGAAAGAAAGGCTTTGTGGAAAGCCTTGGGTGATAAGTTAAGAAGTTTTTACTATCTGCGAGGACATGTGACTTTTTGTTGTTGTCACTGTTTTCGCATATATGTGTGCATATTAGCAGAGAGTGACTATTAATCAGAGGTGTGCTAAGTGTTTAACAGACAACTCTCCAAAATGAAATTGTATGTGTACATATTTATTCATTATAAAGTTTACCTATGGAAAGGATATGGAACACACAATTTTACAAATAATAAAAATATATAATACCCTGTATTATGAATCTTATATCTCAGAATGTTTTCATTGATTTTTGCTAAACTCTTTTATCTTTAGCCATGGTTACAGTTCAACCATGACATGCCACATGGAGTTTCATTCCAATCTGCTAATTCTTTTCCCAATAAATTTATTGTCATTAGATCTAACATATGATCTACTGGTAAACTATTTCTTTCTCTCATATCAATTACATACTTCAAACTGAAAACTCTTCCAGCTTCAGTAGCAATTGTAAATGAGTATAATTTATTAACGGACTCACAAAATACCTGAAAATTTTAGCAATTGACTCTATGATTCAGGACGAGCTGGCTCCAGCAAATAACGACTTAGTCTGTGAGTAATGTTGGTAATCTTAATGCCAATGTCAACGGAAAGGAAAAACGCATAGGAAAATCTGCAAAAGGACTCAGTGGGATTTGATTAGACATAAGAACAGGATGGAGCTACAGAGGATTTCAAGAATTCATGCTTGGCTGAGGGGTTATGATGACACCGTGAAAGAGAAGGGATATGAACATCTATTTGTGGAGCACCCTGGCTGGTGTGGCTCAGTGGACTGAGCCCTGGCTTGTGAACCAAAGGGTTGCCAGTTAGAGTCCCAGTCAGTTGCAGGCCAGGTCCCCAGTAGGGGGCGCTCGAGACACAACCACATATCGATGCTGCTCTCCCTCTCTTTCTCCCTCCCCCTCTCTAAAAATAAATAAACAAAATCTTTTTAAAAATCTATTTGTGGAGCTCCAATTGTGTAATCAGTTAGCATGCGATACTTTTATCAAAATCCATCTATTCAACAAATATCTGTGGAAGAATAAATACTAACGAGGAAAAGCTAAACATTCTACAGGCTCTACAGGCTATTTTTCTAATTAATCGTTGAAGTCACCTACAGTTCAAAAGTAGATGTAAATAGTTATTGATTTCTATTAAATTAAGCTTCTCTTCTCAGCTTTTAGTGATGACCTTACTCGTACATTCTCCCTGAAATGGCACCCTCACTGGACTCTGAGGCATCCCAAAGCAAAATCTGTTTTGCTTTCATCCTGTGTTCCCAGCATCTAGCTCAGTATTTGGCTCATACTGTTCAATAAATGTGAGGTGTGTGAAGGAATAAAGAATCTATAATTGGCTCCATAAAAGAGAAAAGGTGATGAAAAGGGGCAGACTGGTTGACTTCAATCTGTAGCCTGGCCAAGAGTAGCTGTTGACCAGTGCTAAATTTAGAGAGGCAATTTATTATTCCTGTTAAATCCCAGGGAAGTCTGTCAGTCTATAAGGAACTCTATAGGGAAAATTCAATAACAAAAGTATGTGGCTTGGCACTAATGCCTCACTCTCCTCCAGAGCAAAAACTCCAGCAGTCATTGGATGTAGAGACACCCTTGAATTCCAAACCCTGGAACTAAGGATATGGATTAAGAGGCTTGTGTTGGACATTGATATAGCTATAAATACTTAGCAAAAACTAGGCAGAACAATTCCCTCTGCAGCATACAATGTACACACCATATGCTCCCTACATTTTTTTTAGCAATTTGGAATAAAATCTTTGGTATTTGTTTTGACTCTTCTGTTTTTATTAATGAATATATTCAAAATAAGGACAAAGGGGATTATAAAAGATTATTCACTGGAGCAGTGGCATTTACAGGATTTTAAAAGAAATGTAAGGAATGACATTTTATATACAGGCTGTTTCTCATTTAAACGGGTATAAAGTGAATTCTGCATGAGGAATGCGAGAGGTCCTCTGTGAATTGACTATATTCCCAAAATTCACTTATAAACAATCATTTGAAATATGGTAGATAGTTTTGCATAGAAACAATATTATATATAGTTTTTAGTTCCCCCACACCCATCTACGAACCCGACTCAGCTCAGTCCCTGAAGTCTATTAAGGTGCTGATATAATGTACCTTACATATATAACAGCATATATATAATGATATATATGAGGGGGTGGCTCACTGTAGTCTGTGGGCTAAGCCCAGCCTGCCTCTCTAAATTTTGTAAGTATAATTTTATTGAAACACAGCCACCTTTATTCATTAGTGTATTCTCTATGGCTGTTTTAGGGCCACGTTGGCAAAACTAAGTAGTTGCAACAGAGGCCTTTTGGCCTGCCAACTTTAGCTTTTCAATCCTTGCCTATCCTTGCATAGTCTTTAATTAGTCCTTAATACAGCAAGGAAGAGTAAGTTATGAGGAATTTCATTCAGAGCTTTGACGATGAAGTTCAGGAATGGATCTACCCCTAGCAGAGCAGTTTGCTGGCCTATTGCAGTTGGTAGCTTCCGCTTGTATTTTCCTGCCCCACCAGTCCATGATTGGTACAGCTTCACCTGGCAGGAGTTGACTCACAAATTCTAAGGAGGGGATTTTAGCAGGACATAGGCTAGAGATGTGAGAGAGTCAGGGGGTTTTATATCTTCTGTTTTTTCAAGTCCATTGGAGAAGTGAGGACATGTGGCTGGTTTTGTGGAATTGCCTTCCGTTGGGGGCTGGTGATAAAGTAGACACTTGCTGGGTTGCATCTCCTTTGCTTCCTTCTTTCCCTCTCAGTACCCTTGCTCCCACCACTAGCCTCTCTGCCTCTCTGCCTCTCTGACCCAGCTTACTATAGGTCTGTGGTGAGGTCCCATGTGGACATGAGTTGAAAATTAAAACATCTTGTCTTGTGCAGGAACCAGTAGTGCAAGAATGGGAGAGATTAGGAGGGCAACACAAGAGGCTGTGAGAAGTGGGTTCCAGAACCACTAAGGTATCTCAGTTTTTTAGGTAGGAGAGATAAACGTAAACAAGGTATTACATATCCTGTATTGTATGGTCTTAAGCTGTATTGTCTGTTTTTTTTCTGTCACAGTGGCAGTATTGTTGCTACATCATGACACTTACATTAGGTTTGCCGTGGCCGGAAGGGTGCTGGGCATTCTCCTGCACTGCACTCTGAGGAGCTCCCTTCTTCCTCTCAGGCAGCTGGTCCTCCTTATTCTTATATATAATCCTCAAAATCTCATTTGTAAATGATTGAGTTCCTCTAGACTTAGTTGTGTGTGTGTGTTCTTATACCTCTTATTCTTGGTTATCTCCCTAGACCATTACATATACCTCATGGCTTCAGCTGCCTCCTATAAACTCACAACTCAGTTTGTCTTGTTGGGACCTATCTTCTGCGCTTCAGACCTAGATATCCGAGTGCTTACTTGAAAACATTTGCATTAGCTGACTCTTGCTTTTTTACCCTATTCTTCTGTCATAACCTCTCTTAGCGAATGTATGCATCATGATGAAATGTCTCAGTTCCAAAATCCTATGTCAGTCTTGTCTTTTCTGTCCTCTTTATCTACTGTATGTAATCATGAAGCCCAGTGGATTTCCTCTTCTAAATATCATTGTAAATCCACTTACATTTTTCTATTTACATTGCCACCATCTTAGTCAAAGTCATGACATTTCTTTCGCAGGAATATGAAACAGCTTAATACCTGGTCCACATGAAGTCACTCTTCACCCTAATCAGATTGTTCTTCAATTTGAAACTTCAATGACCTCATTTTTTTAAAAAATCCAGTATTGTTAATGTTACCTACAAGGCCCTACCTGATCCTTATACAGATTTTTCCACACCCTCCCACATGTAAGGACATGTTTGCTTCTATGTTTGCTTCTGATGCTCCCTCCGCTGACAAGGCCCTCATTTCCCTATCCTTGACCTAGACAACCTCTGGACATTTTTCTCAGCAAAAATGAAGTCAAATCTCTAATGGGAATCATCCAAGAATGGATCAATGATGAGACTAGGTAAAGTACCCTAAATTTCCCACATGCAGCTGTAATCACAGTTTTAATGACATAAATTAGTCCATGCTTATGTAAAAATTTGTCAGTGACACTAAAATATAATTGCTAGG
>PVJD01002676.1:142051-192724 GCA_004026545.1 Mormoops blainvillei | reverse complement strand
GAAGAGCCTCCAGGGAGGCCCGAAGCTGTGGGCTTGTTCAAGCCCCCGCGCCCACTGAGTCAGAATCTCCAGCAGGGGTCCCTCTTCCCAGGCAAGTGTGGGGAGCACGGTTCCAGGCAGGACCCCCGAGCTCTCCACCGGGGCCTTGCCTCAGCTTTCCTGGGCTCTAGCCCCACAAACGCAATGGAAAAATCTCAGTGCCCCAAGTTAGGATACCTCTGAGGCCAAGGAGGGGATGTCCGCATCTGAGGCGACCCAGGCTGGCCGGCAGATCGGGACCCTGGAGCTATAGTGAGCGGGGTGTGGGAAATGAACGAGATGTTGGATGGGAGCCGTCAATTAGGCTGCAGCCCCACCCCTGGTCTCCTGGAGCCTCAATGTCCCCCTTAGGTACTGCGGACCGTGCTGGTCCCCAAAGAGGAGTAAAGGCCACCTGGGGGACATTCATGAAACTCACTACTAGGCACTCGTCTTCCCTGCCCAACACTCAGGGGCACACACCTGAATCTATCACTCATTTGCTCAGTCATTCATTCAACAAATATCAAATACCCTTGGCCCTGAGATTCTGCAGTTTTTCCACATTATAATTTCTCGGAAACCAGGAGGTCTCGTAGCATAGACATCTTTGGTTCAACAACATACAGCGGGGGTCCATAAGCTAAGGCCCACAGCCCAATCCGGCCCACCACTTGTGTTTGTAAATAAAGTTTTATTGGAACGCGACCATGTCCCTTTGTGCTCGTGCTGTCAGGGCTGCTTTTGCACACCGACAGCACAGCAGGGTCATTGCGACAGAAACCACAGGGGCCCCAAAGCCACAAGTGTGCACTATCCGGCCCTTTCCAGAACAAGGCTGCCCACCCCTTTCGTCCGGTATTTAAGAAATGCCTGCCATGGGATAGAGGCCAGTATGGTGGCTGCAGCGACAGGCAGGATTGGATTTGAATCCTGTTTCACCTGCGGCCAGCCGTGTAGCCTCTGGCCAGCTGCTCTCTGAGCCCCGGGCTCCTGATCTGTGAAACGAGGACGTGGTGAAGATTAAATAAAATCTGGTTGCTTGGCACATGGCGGTCACTCATTAATGAGAGTCCTCGGCTTGTTTTTAGTGTTACTAGGGTCGCTGTTGTTGGTACCTGCCAGGCACTGGGCTGGAAGGGATTGGGAGTGGGGTAAGGGACAGAACAAGCTCTCTGCCTTTAAGGTGAACTTCACAACCCAGGTACAAGACAGGGGAAACAGGAAAAAGATGGGCGGAGAGGGATGCCCTGGGCAGAGGGTTTGAGGGGCCGGGGAACCCAAAGGCAGCACCTAATCCGGCCCGTGGGTAAGTCTGGGAGGGCTTCCTGGAGGAGGTACGGTCTATGATCAGATTTAATGGATGCCTCAGAATTAGCTGGTGTTCAAGCTAAGTGCACATACTCTCCACCTCGCCCTTAGGTGACACACCCGCTCTCCCCTTAGGCCCCTGGCTTTGCCATCCTTAAACCAGGTGCTGACAATTCTGATGGCCCCTCAGAGCCTGTCAGTCCTTCTCCACCTCGCTTTGGGCCCCAGGAGGCTGCTCCACAGGGACCAGGCAACTGAGCCTCCTGGCTTCTGGGTCATTCGGCCAGTGAGCACCTGCGGGCCTGGTGGGGTCGACTCTCCTGGCTGTCTCTGGCCAGGTAGCATAGGCCCTGGGTCCCTCTTCTAAAAGCCCCGCTGTTACCCACCCTCCAGGACCCCACCAGGCCTCAGTGCTTTTCCTAAACCCCGCCCACCTTCCAAACAGTCGCCTTATCAAATGTGCCCCTTCCTGCCTGACTCGAGGGGTTTGGGACACGGTGGACCTCGGGATGCGGAACGAAGGGATGGGTTGTTGCCACTGTGTCCCTGGGCTTTTCCCAAAGTCTAGGGGTCCTTACCAGAGGAGTCGGTCACCTGTGGCCCTTCCCTACACCCACTGCCCGACTCCGACCTTCTAGACTCTGGGCCAGGCCCCCAGAAACATCGTCCCAGAAACTGCACCACCTTCCTTTCCCAGAATTCACTGGACCACTCCCAATGCACATCTTATCTGCTCCCCAAGAGCACACGCAAAGCGTGTTTTAAATTGTACCAGGGCTTGGGGACTGTGTTCATTACCAGGTCTCCGGGAGGCAGTTGCAGCTTGGCCCCAGGCATTTTAACATGGCCCCAGAAGGCCACGGGCAGGCGCTGTCGAGGCCATGGTCTTTGTTGGCAGACAAGCGGGGGCTGTCACAGAGGCAGCGAGGCCCAGCTGGGCGCGTTCCTACACCTCTGAGGGCAGAAACAGGGAAAAGAGCTGCCACCCTCCGCACCGACCGGCCTTGGGCACCCAGAGAGGACAATACTGCAAAGCACTGGGACCCCCCTCAGCCGCCTGCCTTCAGTCAGGGCACAGTGACGATAAATCTCTGCGATGTGTCAGTCGCCTAGTGCGTAGGACACTGTGTCATGTCCAGGTTACAGGAGAGTTCACCGAGGCTCAGGGATGGCAGTCTCTCTCCCGGAATCGCAGACCCAGTTGGAAGAAGAGTCAAGTGTGAGACCCCCGAGGCTGTAATGGCCACCGACCATGATAACCCTGACGTTGGAGGGTGGTAGCCCAGGAGCTGCCAGGCCTGGCCTTGAGGAGATGGAAGTCTGCTTGGAGAGCCAGCCTGGCCTGCTGATGGATGAAGGAATGGGTGGATGGATGGATGGATGGATGGATGGATGGATGGATGGATGGGTGGATGGATGGACGGACAGATGGTGTGACAGGTGGTAGAGTAGACAGATAGGTGGTGGGATGGTGGGATAGATGGCGGGAGGAACAGATAAACAGATGGGTTTCAGGGAAACCAGTTAGGGAGCTATCGAAATCCTCCAAGTGACGACGACAGAGCCAAGAGGATGATACAGAGAGCTCCTTTGGGCACTCGTTGGCCGATTCCTGCTCTAGGAGAAAGAATAGAAAAGTTTTCAGCGCACATTTTACTTCAAATATCAGTGGTCAGGTTTGCACACATTAAACAGACATGAGACAGTCCCAGCAGCCAGCGAGGTCGTTCCAGTGTTTTCTGTGAGAAGATGGGTAAGGGGTCCCCCCTGGGTGCGGCTCTGTGGGAGATTCTGAGCCGGGTTTTCTGTTCGAATGTGAAGGCTCCCAGCGTCTGGGTCCACAGAGAGCTTGTCTTCCTTCTCCCTGTCAGCATCTCTTAGGGAAAACACACCGCTCTCCCGGCTGGGGACGGGGGCCAGGCAGCGATGGGGTAAGAGAGACAGGTCACCGCCTTCGCTCCACCGGCTGCCACCGTGGCCCGCACTGCCTCCGGGAGTGCATTGCTTATGTGAGTAAATGGGACTTTCAGCGAAAAGAAAGTTCAAGCACGTTCTTCAACGAGCATGTTGCTTCTGGACGCCAGTCCTCAGGCTTCTTAGAAATGTTTTCCAGGGCGCTGGGGGCGGGGCGCGGGGGGCACTCCATGACTCACCCTCGGCTCTTCGGTCCTCTTTCCATGGAGTGGCGGCTTCCAAAGTCCTTACAGCGCAGGCAGCGGGAAGGAATGGAGTGGGCGAGGGGGTGCAGAAAATGGGCTTTTTGGAGCTGTCGGCACATTTATCACAGAACTGTAACTGGATAATGTTATTGTATCATTTAACTGGCATGTCTACTTTGGAATGTTTATAACTACCGTAAATCACGAGGCCGCCAAGCCAGGGCAGCGGCCACACGTAGACATTCCAAGGAAAACGTATAAAATAAATAAAACAATCACACAGTATCAACATTCCATTCCCCACTAGAAAACGGAAAATGTAACGGCCCCTGCGTGTGTGCAGGCGCCCAGAAGTGAGGACGCTGGGAGCCCAGCAGCTGGGGCCGCCTCGCTGGCTGTCCATAAAGATGTCAAGTAGGGAAAAAGTTATGAAGGCAGTAAGGACGCGATGCCTGACTCCCCACCTGGCTTCCCGGCACTGTCACAGGCGCACCTGTATGGGGACAAACTGATCTTACATTTACAACCTGATTGCCTGCGTTGGGGAGGAGGGGAGGGGTCACACCACGTATTATTCCCCTGGTTATGACTTTTGTCCTGCATATACCATCTACAGGAAAACAGAGATTTGCTAACCCCAAGGCATAAAATTCTGTGGATTTCCAAACGGCTGGATTTCTGACCTTAGTGACTGTGTTAGAGCTTGAAGTACTTTTAGGTTCTGACCAGCAGCTTACCAAATGCACACTGAAGTGGGTTTTGGCTAAGTAAACACCTGGTCGTTAAAACTCCGTGGGGCCTTGGTGTGAAGCCAGGGGCCCTGTGGTTCGGGGTTCGTCAGCTCCTGCAGGTCATCTGGAGCATTTCTCTGTCCTGTGTGCTGGGACGGGGACAGCAGTCACGGCACTAACTCCTGACACTGCACTTTTTATTGTGTTTGCAAACTCCCTCGGAGTTGCCTTTCCTGCCTTAGAGCCTTTGAGGTGGAATGTACATGCTTGGCTAATAAAAACTCTCAAAAGCTAAAAATTAATAACCACCAAGAAGAAGACCCCAAATGCACAAAAAAGAGAATTTCCAGAGGGTACCAGCGCTAACAGACAGACACTGGGCCCATCCCAGCCCTTTCTGCCTCTTGGTGGACAGAGAATCTTCTTCCCTGGACCTTAATTCAGGGAGAAAAAAAAAAAGCAGCAAAATATTCAAATTCCTGGTCCAGAATTCATCTTTTTTTTTTAGCTCCAACCAGAAAGGCAAAGGACAAATACAAATATTTGATCGGGTATCCTATCTTTTTTGGAGCTTTTCAAACCAAGTTGCTTCTGAGAGTGTTTGCTCCAGGGCTCTGTGGGTTGGGGGTTTTTAGTACTTGTTTCTTTGGACGGTCAGTCAGAGAGGGCAGGGGCCCGAGAGATGGCCCTGCACCCCTGGAGCCTCTCAAATGACAGTCCGACGAAAAGATCCGCTTTCCGCCTGCACCAGTCCGTCCCAAAAGCCTTGCTACCTGCCCGCGAACAGGAAAGAAACGGGGCCTGGTTCGCATTCCATGTCTGAACAAACAGACAGGAACTTCGACTGCAGAATTCCAGATGTTGATATTTGTGTTACTGGATCATAATTACATTCCAAAAAAATTGACTGCTCCCTGGAAAGGAGGGCCGTTGTCCCTTCTTTGTCCTTTGTCTGCCTCCCTGAGTGGCCCTTGGGTGATTTATGATTCTGGGGACCCCCGTGGGCACACAGCCCCGCCCCTCCATAATGTTTGCACGGTCAGCGCTGACTTTATCCAGGTCAGAGGTTGTCCCGGACGCCACCGGGAGCCCCTGGTAAAGCTCGCCAGTGCCCAGCCCGGAGATGGCCAGTGAGCCGGCGCTAGACCAGGAGGAAGCTCGGCCTCGTGGCCGTCCAATTGCTCCCAGGGCAGGTTTTCTGCCCCCCACTCCCGAGATGAAGACATTCGTGTTTCTGGAACATCTGTCCTGAAGATCCCATCCCCCCGTCCCTTCTCCATGGAGTGGTGCCCTTTAACAACCACGTGCAACAGACTGGGGCTTTTGTCCCTCACAGGTGGTGGGGCGGGGTGGCAGCCAGCCCCTGATACAGCAGCTGAGGTCCCAATGGGCGCCAACGCTGGAGGTGGGGGGCCGGTTTCATATAACCAGCCAAGTGGAGGTAAGAGGTAAATGAAAAACCAACTGGTGACTCCAACTGGCCCCCACAGTGACAGTTAGAGGCAGTGTCCTAACGCCACTAAGAACCCCACAGGGTTACCTAGGTGTGACACCACTGTACTTCAGCAGGGTTAAACCAGGTTACCCCTGTCCTATCTGAGAGGCTTTGACAATGGCCTTGGAGCAGGGGTGGGGAGTAGTGTCTGGTCTACGCTTACGAGGTTCACATTTTAGACAATTTTAACCAGCAGACAGCACAGCAAAGAGCATCTGTGGGGGTATTTTGTGCCTGGGAAGGTCGGGGGAGCAGTCCCCCCAAAACTTCTCTTTCGTGTAACTTTTCTCTGGTTAGAGGGACGCAGACAGTCAGGTGAAGCCGACCATGCAAAGCCTGCTTGGGGTTAGGGGTTCTTAAGCACAAAGCGAGGGAAGCAGCCCGAAAGGCGGACGGTCTTCGGACACCATCCTTCATCCCGTTCTAAAATGCCCAGAAACACCAATGACAGCGTCTGTCCCTTCTTCCCTGTCAAGGAAAGAGGGGTGAGGCCGGAGGCCGGCTGAGGCCGCCAGCCTCGGGGGTCTGCGCGGGCTCCCAGAAGCCAGGGCTGGCAGCCTGTCGTGTGCCGAAGCTGGCCCCGCCGGCCCGGGGCACGGGCCGGGCCCGGCTTTCAGGTGGCTCGCAGCGCCCAGACGACGTGGGCAGGGGCGCAAGCCGTGGCGAGCACAGTTACGGCGACTGAGTGTCTCCAGCTCGGTATTAATCTTTCCGAAAGGCTTCGCTCTGGAGGCGAGGTATTAGGTGGCCCGGCCAAGTTCTTAAAACCGTTCCTCTTTCTTTACAGAATGTCAAGTGAGATTTCAAGGGGCATACTTCATAACCCAAGTATGTTTTCCTTAGGGCAATAAACCACAGCTAAATTTACTCTCCCCCGCCCCCACCCCAAGCCTCCGGGACGCCCAGCCAAAACCTCCATCTGTTCTTCAGGGAACAAACAAACAAACAAACACACAAACAAAACCTGTTCGGCGTTTTCTTCACGTGCAGTGACGGTCCCTCCCGAGTGGCAGATTGAAATTTCGGCAAACTTTATAAGCCCAGAGGGGGCGCTGCCCAAGGCTGTGGCAAGGGGCTGAGTGGGCTGTGGTTTAACGGGTGCCACGAGGAGCCCCCACGTACGGATGGGTGGGTGGGCAGCGCTCAGGTGTCAAGGACAGCCGAGGGGCAGAGGTTGGTTCCCTGGATTCCTGGGCAGGGCCACCTCTCCGGGCCCCCTCCCCCCCAAGAAGGGGAAAGAGTTGGGGAGAGTAGGGGGGTGGGAGAAATGGAGGTTAGATGGAAACCCATTATTGGTTGGCATGATTTTCCTCCACCTCAATCCTGGGACCCAACTGGGGCAGGGCGGAGGGGCCGTTCACCTCCACAAGGCGGCGGTGAACGGAAGTCCTCACCGGCACACCCCTCTGGAAAGGCCACAGACACGGAAGCCTAAACGGTGTCCCTCGCTCAACAGAGAGTGGGCCACGGGGACATCTCAGTGGCAGGGCAGGGTGGCAGGCAGGGCTGGCGGGGGTTGGAGGGGAGTGGAACGGGCCTTGGGAGACCCTAGCGCTGCGGCCGCTGTGGGCCCAGCAGCCAGGGGCCTGTCGCCAGCTTCCCTCAGAGCAGCCATGACTCGCCCAAGGTCACAAAGTGAGTTAGGAAGAAACAATCAGCTCCTGGCTCTGTCCCTAACAAGCAGAATCCTATAAAAAAGAAGAAAATGACTCTGGGGATTTGAACGAAGAAGCCAGGCTATAAATCCACCCTCCGCACAGCTGCCGGCTGATCTTCGGAAAATGCAAATCGGAATGCCTCCGCGCAGCGACGCGGTGCCCTTCAGAGGCGCCGGGCACCCTCGGGGGAGAGACCCGTGTCCTCAGCCCGGCCGGCCGCAGGGCCGGATGGTCTGCCGCCCAACAACTCCTGGACGTCACTGCCGGCCCCTGCCCCCCACCCCCGCTGTCTGCATGGCCTTCCTGGGTTCTGTCAGTCCGCCTCTCTCTCTCTTTCTCCCCATCTCACCCAGGAATTTATTTGTGGAGGCAATAAAGATTTCTAAGCCTTGCCTTTCTACCTGGTCTCACGCAAAACACCAAGGATACGTGGGGAACAAAGAGAAACAGCCCCGTTCCCCCAGAGATGCCAGCAAGGTGGGAAGATACCCAAGTAATCACACAAATAATTTAATTGCAAGGCTGTGTGTGTGTGTGTGTGTGTACAGCTTTGCATTAAAATATTTGTATGATCATATATATACACATGTATACATCTACACACACGTATCTCAGAGGTCTGTCCGTAAAAAGTCCAGCCATTGTTAATCTAACGAGAACAGATTGTATGACATGGATGTAACCTGGCAGCCCAAGGACAGTGGATGGGAACGCGCACACGTGAACGATGACACCTTCACTGCACTAGTCAGTGGGGGAGGTAGATGCAGTGGAGTGGGCATGTGTGCTGTGTGGCCATCACAGTCAAAATGACTGAGCGAGTAGAGCCAGGAATGTGCATCAGATTTTGTGTTAAGTGTGAACATTCCTCCACGGAAAGTATTCGGATGATTCCGAAGGCCGCAGCCCCTGGCAACCGGTGACTGGCAGCTTCATCGGTGACAATGCACCAACTCATGCATCATGTCTGGTGTAGAGTATTTGGCGAAACATCAAATCACCCAGGTGACTCAGCCCCACTACAGCCTAGATTTGGTGCCCTGGGACTTCTGGCTTTTCCCAAAACTAAAATCACCTTTGACAGGGAAGAGATTTCAGACCATCAGTGAGATTCAGGAGAACATGACATGGCAGCTGATGGCATTGGGAGAACTATGTGAGATCCCAAGGTGTCTACTTTGAAGGGGACTGAGGTATCATTGTCCTATGTACAAGGCTTCTTGTGTCTTCTTCAATAAATGCCTCTAATTTTCATATTACATGACTGGATGCCTTCCGGACAGATATATACAGAGATATATGTACACACATACAGAGGCACAGAAAAGTACAGGAGACTGGAGGGAGGGCCTTGAAGGGCCCTGCTGTAGAGAGGGGTGGGGGGACTGCCCTGAGAAAGGGAACTTGGGGGGCTGAAGAGTGACCAAAAGCAGAGGCAGGAGGGATGGGCACGTTCCAAGTTGAGCCTGGAGCCCAGAGGGAGGAGGCCCTGATCAGAGGGGCCGAGAAGAGCAAAGCTGGACGGAGCCCGGGGTGGTGGTCAGGGGCCTTGGCCTGGACATGCAGGAGCAGGCCTGCCTCTACTGTCTTTCTCAGACCCCCCACATGGGAGAACTCATTGTGACAGCTTGCTTACCAAGTCCTCCGTGGGCAGGGGCTTGCCCCACCGCCGCCCTGTCCCACTTCTTCGCCCCCACCATGACACCGGGAGGTAGGCGCGGGGAAACTGAGGACTGGAGATTCTCGGAAACTTGCCCAGTTATGGTTCTAGTAACCGGGATTGGAACCTGAGACTTTGGGACTCCTCCCGCCTCCCACCCCAGCACCTGGCGCACAGAGCGAACCCAGGACGAACGTCGAAGAGAATGAGTGAGGGGGTGATGAATGCACAGCCTCAGCTGTGCCGGGGGCTCGCTCTTGGGGGATAGCTGCTGATGACCCTGCTGCTACCCCGTGCTGACAGACAGTTGCTTGAAGGGAAGGGAAGCTCAAAGCTTCCGAGAAGAAATGGTCCGTCTTCTGCGGAGCAGGTGCGTGGCCACCATGAGCCCACAGGGGCAGTGAGCACTTTGAAGAGTATGGGCCCACTCTTGCAGATATGAAAGGACCGGCTGAGACCCACCGACCTGGGGGGTGGGCTAGTATTGATCCAAGGGAATCTAGGGCAACGTCTTGAGGCTGTAAATTTGGAGGTGGAGGTGGGGACCAAAGAGGGAGAGAAGTCAGGTCAAGAACACACATCCCCCCCACGCCCTGAGAGCCAGGTGAACCCGATGGGCTGGGTTTGACCAAGTGAGCAGTGGCCTGGGAGGCACCATGCCCAGGTGTCCCTTTGTGTCAATGATACCAGGATGCAAACAGCCCCCTGGGAGTGGAGAACATGTCACCAGAGGTGGTGAGGTGGGGCTCAAGGACAGAGCGTGCGACCTGGGCAGCCCCACACTCAGAAGGGTCTGCACTCCGTTTGTTTTGGTGTTGCTGCCTTGAAATTCTTACTATTTTTCCAACGAGCGACCCCACACTTTCATGTTGCACGAGGTCCCCCAATTTCTGGAGCCAGTCCTGCTGAGGAGGCAGTGGACGAAGAAGGACACCTCCAGGGTGGACGCCGACCATGTGCTCAGACCGCGCGGGTCCTGCCATCTGCTCAGCGCCTTCCTGCGCAGCTGCGGGAGGCGTGGCCTCGCCAGCTGCGTGGAGTCCCGCACAGCGGCCGTACGCTTTTATCTTCCATTTCTAGTCTACTTTCTTTGCTTTAAATAGTCTGTCTTTACAGTTAAAGTGGGTTTCTTGAAGACAGCGTGTAGTTGAGTCTTGCTTTTATATCCAATTTCATTATCTCTGTCTTTTAATTGGTGTATTTTGATCATTTACATTTAAAGTTAATTTAATGTTATTATGGTATGGTTGGGTTTATAGCTACTACCTTGCTGATGTATATTAATGATTCCATTTTATTTCCACTATTGATCAGAAGCTGGGCCTTTGTGTTTAATTTTTATAAATTTGAATCTTTAACTTACTCTAGCCTTCTTTCAAATAATATTACGCCACTCACATATAATGTGATAACCTTATAACGACAGACTTCTACCACCCTATCTCGTCCTTTGGGTCTCTGTGGACATATAATTTACTCTCATATATTCTAAAACAAACTACACATTGCTATTGTTTATGCTTTAAACAGTCAATTATCTTTTTTAAAATTTTTAAAGGAAAAATAAATATCTTGTATATTTACTTACATATTAGCTATTCAGTTCTTTGGATAGATCTAAGTTTCTCACTGGCTCTAAGAACTTTCTTTAATATTTCTTTGGTGCAGTTCCGCAACTGATAGAGTCTATCGGCGGTGGGGAGGGGGTGTTGTTTTTGCCTTTTTTCATCCAAAAAGGCAAAATAATATCACCATTTTAGTGATATTTTTGCTGGGTATAGAATTCCATTGTACATCACTGTTGTCCAAAATTGACAGATTGTTTTTTCCCTTCAGAACTTTAAAGATACCATTCCACAATCATTCTCTGGCTTAAATACATATTTTTGTGTAGTTCTTGTTCCTCTGTACATAATGAGTCATATTTCCCCAGACATGTACACTTTTCTCTTCACTGTCCCAGCAATTTGACTGGGGACACACTGGTGTAGGTTTTTGGTGTTTTTGCTCTGTGGACAGTTGAGCTTCTTGGAGCTGAGAATTTACAGCGTTCAACAAATTTCTAAAATAGTCATTATTTCTTCCGATTTCTTTCTGTTCTCTCGCACTGCTGCCTCTCTTGTTCTCTCAATGTCGCACACTTCGTATTGTCCTATGGGTCACTGAAGGTCTGTTTTATTGTTTTCCAGTTTTTTTTTTCTTTTCGTTTCATTTTGGATTGCTCCCATCTTCAAGTTCACTACTCTTTTTGACTACATTTTATAATCTGATATTAATGCCATAGAGTAAATTCTACATTTCTGGTATTGTATTTTCATCTCTAGCAATTCCACATGGTTCTTTTCATAGCTCAAATTTCTTTTCTCATGATATTCATGTTTTCCTTAAATATTGAATATATTGTGCATCAATAATGACTTTATTTGCTAAGTCCCTCATCCTTGTCATTTCTGGTCCTGTTTTTGTGGACTTTCTCTAGGTTACAGGTCACTCTGTCCTCCTTAATATATCTAGTAATTTTTTAAAAGTATTTATTTTATTCTTAGACTGAGGGGAAGGAAGGGAGAGAGAGAGGGAGAGAAACATCAGTGTGTGGTTGCCTCTCGCGCGCCCCCTACTGGGGACCTGGCCTGCAACCCAGGCCTGTGCCCTGACTGGGGAATTCGCAGGCCAACGCTCAACCCACTGAGCTACACCAGCCGGGGCTGTCTAGTAATTTTTATTGAATGCTAGGAATTATGATTATTACACTGTTGAGTGTCCATATTTTTTTGCCTTCCTTTAAATAGTGTTGAGCTTTGTTTTGGCAGGCGGATGGTGAAATACAGGCTTTTTGGGACAAAATCTTTTTCAAACATCCTGAACTCACGGTTCGGTTGGACCTTCAGAAGCTTGGTTTTTGTCTTTGATGGGGTTAGTCTCACGTAGACTTCACTCTGGGATTCGCTTAGGCCCACTACCAAGGCGTGACCCTCTGGGTTCTCGAGTGGACACCCTGAGAGGTTGCTGAGGACTCTTCACCCGGCCTAATCTAAACTTGAATGCCGCCCGTCTCTGGGTTAGCCCCGGGAACTGCGCAGCTCAGAGCTCCCTGGCTGTCGTCAGTATGGCGTCATGAAATGTCACCCTAGACCACCTGCATCTTAATGCTAAGATTCAAGACCATGCAAATTTCTGGAGTCCTTTCACGCCACAGACCCCTCTCTGTATAATTCTGCCCTCCCCAAAGGGACTACAGAGTCTAACCTTCCTGGCCTCCCCAAATTTCCATGGGTGCCTCCCTAACTTCTTGGGACTGTCGCATTGACTTGGGGTCCCCTCTCTGCTCCACAGACAGGAAGTGGTAACAGGTAGAAAGCCGGGGTGACTGTGGGGCTCACCTGGTTTGTCCCCGTCCCCGTGAGCAGAGTCCTGGGTGCCTGTTGTCCCACGACTGACAACAGCTGTTTCACACATGTTGTCCAGGTTTCTAGTTACCCCATTCAGTCTCTGTTGCCTGCCAGGGGCAGAAACGGGCATTGATCTTCCACAAATTTAACTCACATCACGCTTCAACTCTGGGTTAAAACTCGCCATTGTTCTTCGGATAAAGGCCGCGCCTCAGCCCACCGCCCCTGAACTGGCTGCTGCCCACCCTGCCACTCCTCCCCTCTCTCCACTTCGCCTCTGGGGACCCTGTAAATGCTGTTCCCACTGCCCAGAACATTGTTCCTCCCCTCGCTTCTCCGGTAACTCCTGCTTTTCCTTCATCTCCCCAGGCAGTTGCCATTCCCTTAGTGGAGACTTGGTGCACTACGTCTCTCTGCTGTATCCATTCATAACACGGTTCCCTTGAAGAACACAGATTTTACTCTCTGCGTGATTGCGTTTTGCTTCTCCCACAAGTGTGCAGGCCCCCTGACGGCCTGGACTTCTTCACCGCACCTACCAGCGCGCCGGCCCCACGGCAGGCACTCGGCGAGGACGGCTGAAGATGACTACCAGCAGACCTCTCAGCTGTCCCCTCCGCTCTGCTCCCTGTCCCTTAGGTCGGACTCTCTCCAGGTTTGGCCTGGGCCACACAAAGCCCCCTAACTGATCGCTGCCTTGGCTACAGCCCCGCCTTTCCACACCACGGCCAGGTGAGCCTCCACGCGCGCAGCGCTGCCCGCGTCTCTCCCCCGACTCGAGTCCCCGTGGGCTGTCCTGTCGCCGCCAGGCGGAAAAAGGAAGTAAGATAGTGGGCCTTGCCGACCTCTGAGCCACCCCTCCCACCCCATCTCATGTTGCCCCTCCAGTACCAGGGCAACCGCAGGCCTCCGGGTCTGTCCCCGCGTCGTCCTTGCTGCAGGACAAAACACAGGAGTGTCTGAGGAGGTAGCCCAGGGGCCGGCACTTCCAGTTTGAGTCAGAAGGGACGGGATGGGCCACGGGGGTTACAAGGTACAGTGACAAGCTGCTCGCCCACCCCTGGAGGTAGCCCCCCCCCCTCCGCCGTCAGCGCCACACCCGCGGACCCCCGCTGGACCCCAGCGGAGCACGCCCTCGGCTCGGCTGCCCAGAGGGCCCTGCCCCTCCCTCTGGTGCGTGCGCCTGGGAAGCAGCGCTTCGGCAGCCGCCCTGTGTTCCGGCGCTCGCCAAGCCAGCAGACGTCCACTGTCCGGTTAGGAGCAAGGACTCTGGAGCCAGGCCTGCTTCTGGGCCCAGCTCTCAGGTCCCAGCACCTCTGTGGCCTCGATGTTGTCACCTGGACTTCACCTGTGAAAACCAACCTTAGAAGGCGGTGAGTGTGGCACCGGGTCCTGCAGGCTCCCCGCCCACGCCCACCCTTCCACCTGTGAGATTTCGAGTCTTTGGCTTGCGCACACAATGCAAACACCTATTGCCACCTCTTTCTGCACGGGGACTGTCAGGGGCCTCCCTGTCCGGCTGCTGGGGGTGGGGGCCGGCGGCAGCCATCACTCTGTGCATACGCTTATACACTCTGTGGGCCGGCGTCTGGCTTTGCCGTGACACATGGATGGGGCTCTCCTTGCAACTTAAGGAAACTGGGTTGCCTCAGCCCCACTCTGATAATGCAGGAGGCCTGACCTCAGGGGAATCCAACACCTGAGCGGGGGAGGGGAGGCAGGGCCGCACAGGCGTGCCTGGAGGCTCCACCCCTGCCCCACCCACACTGGCCCTCCTGCCCTTCCGCCACTTTGGAAAAAGCCATCCAGTAAAATCACTGTGACCCACGGCAGGAGCTGACCTTCCCAGCGCTGGGGAAGGTTCTGGATGGCCTGACTGGCTCCTGACAAGTCGGAGTTTCTCCTGCGTCCCCTGTGGCCGGTGTGGAGGGGAGAAGGCTGTAAGCTGCTGCGGTGCCTTGACAAAGTGACAGGACGGACGCACTCGAGGACAGTGGCCTTAGGGGGACTGGGGAGCGGTTGGAACACTATTTCCCCAGACCTGTGGTCCAAGGGATGCAGAGAGCAAGGGGGTTACAGGGGTGGGGACAGAGGGCCGAAATCACGGCCACTTTGACTGCAGGAGCTCTTCCTTGGAGCCAACGATAACTTTATGGGGCAAAAAACTTGGATGCTTTAAAGTTCAAGCACCACCCCTGTCCCCGCCCTGCTCCCCCCGACTGAGCCAAGGGCAGGGGTTATGGCTGTAGCTGCTGATGCTGAATTCCCCTGCCATCCGGATCCGACAGCTGGAGAGGTTGGCCGTGTGGGGCGGGGGCGCCATGGAGAGCAGAGAGAGAGGTGGATTAAACCAAGTGACGGCAGTGACCAGCCACGCGGCCGTGACTCAGGTCCGATTTCTCCCCCTCTGCCTCTTGCCTTGGATCGGCTCCATGTCGGTGACAGCGGAGTGATTGCCTGGCCGCCATGTGAAGGCGCCGTGACATATAACAATCCCCTCCCACCATAAGTCAACATTTATCTGCAGGGAGCCACCTTCCGCACATCGAGAAGAGGTGAATTGGCCAGATGAGAAGGGGCCTGAAGATTTTCCGCTTCGCCGGCTCCTGGGCTCCTCGCAGCCGCGTGTCCATAGCTTGTGTCGCCCAGACCGCCTCTGCTAAGTAATAATTAATTTGTTTCCCAATTGTTTAATTAATCAAAGACATAAATAACTGCCAACCTGAGCTTTTAATCAGTGTGTGTGGGGAGGGTAGAGAGGGCCAAAATACTGACACTTATTGAGCGCCTGCCATGAGCCAGTCGCTGGCCAGACACTGTCCCTGCTGTCTTTCCTCGCGTCCTCACACAACCCTTCTGAGGACACAGAGGGGCAGGGAAGCCAGAGCCGTGTCCAAGGTCACGCAGGCAGCCAGAGGCACTGCCAGGACTGGCTCCGCCTCGTGTCAAAAGGTGGACTCTTTCTCCTGCCAGTTACTGCCTCTCAGGCCACCCCCCTGGGGTGATGTAAATCCAGCCCTCGGCAGAAGAAAGGCATTTGAGCCAAACTGAAACCCTGAAAATGCCTCCTGTGTGGGGTCAAGACTCCTTCCACTGCAGGTGACAGACGCCTGACTCACACCGAGGCAGGAAAAACAAAGGGACCGGTCGGCTCACCTAACTATAGTTGAAGGCGATCAAGCTTCAGGCATGGCTAGATCCAGGAGCTCAAACAAAGTTGTGCGCCCTGCCCTCCACTCTGCCATCTCCTGACTAATTGGTTCTGTTTCTCTTTGCCCTGGTTCCTCTTTTCTCCTGCCCCAAACTTCCCCACGAAATCCAGACTGATAGATGCAACTGCCTCCCTGATACCTAAAACTCACTTCTCATTCAACAGGGTAACCACAGAGCCCTTTGACTCTCCTGTCTCCCAACCTGTTCCTCTCCACCTCCCCTGAGGCCAGACAATGGGGCCACATCTACCCAGCCACTCCAGCCCGGCTTGGAGTGGTCCTTCATTGTCCTTTCTCCACATATACACCCAATCCCTCCATAGATCCCGCTGGATCCCCATCCAGAGCAAACCCCAAACCCTCCCCTTCCGTCCAGCTCCCTGGCACCCACCCCCACCCCACTCTGAGGCAGCTAGTCCCTCCAAGACTGGGCCAACCGCTCTCTGGCCGCTGTGCTTCCACTCCTGCCCAACCTCCACTCTCAGCTCGCAGCCAGAGCAAGGATTTCAAAAGGAAACACAGGGTTACTCACCTGAACCCTCCCTGTAGCTTTTTGCTACACCTTGAAATAAAATAAACTCCTTCCCCTGGTCCCCCGGCCCCACGTGCTGCAGCCGCTGCCCCCCTCACTGGCGACCCTCCGTTCCACTCCCCACCTTGCTCAGCATTTCTGTTTCTCAAACCGCCTTGGCTCCCGTCTGCCTCGGGGGCTTTACACTGGCTGTTCCTTGCCACCACCACCCAGCGACAACCCCCCCCACCAGCTCAGCTGGCTCCTTCTTGTCATTCATGTCCGGCTCCAGTGTCACCTTGGGAAAGCCTTCCCTGACCTCCCCATCTGAAATCACCCTCTGGTTCATCCTTTCAGTATATATGGCCATGTGTGACTGTCTTGAGTTATCGGGTGACTCACTGTCTGCCCCGCCCCCTTAGAAAGCAGCCGGCAGAAAACAGGGTGCTGTGGCGCCCAGGCTCAGGACCTAGCTCCTGCGACACGCGCCCTGACTCTCCGGAGCTGCTGGGCCAATGTGTGATTTCCCTGCAGAGTACTAAGGATCTGTCTCCTTCTGGGTGTGCGTGGGGATCCGGCAGAATGCTCTGGAAGTCGGCACCCGGGGCCCCAGTACGAGGTGCATGATGCTGGGCGGTGGCTCCAGGGCAGCTGAGGGTGGGGTTGGGGCGGGGGTGGGGGCCTCGTCCGCGGGCCCTGTAAAATGACAAACACATTTCAGCCTTGGAGTCTAAATGGAGCTACAGGTTTCTGAAGCCACCACCGAAGGGAAGGTGTGCGGACTCCGGAATGAGGCCTCGTTAGAAACACCTTAGCCGGGAGCCAGGCATCTGGGCAGCAGCTTTTTGTCAATGCTGGAGTCTCAGCTCAGCTAACAGAGCCTTGAAGAAAGAGGGGAGGTAGGCTGGCGCCCCCCAACCCACCCCAGCCCAGCCCTGGCCTCTGTTCATACTTGTTCCGCCTGCCAGGATCCCGGGCCCCCAGCTTCTACTGCTCCATGTCCAAATCCCTCTCCAGGTGAAAAATGCTGCCTCTTCCACAAAGCCCTCAAGGGTTCGTCAGAGGAAAGGGGCGTTCTCCCTCCCTCGGCTGCTAGCACTTGATCTCCTTGAGGACAAAGCCCAGAAGCCTGGTTACTTGCACACAGGAGGGGGTCTTGTATTAGGTTAGGAGCTCCCTAAAGACATCTGGTATCTACCGAAGTCCTAGTATTGTGCCCGGGGTATGGAAACACCCATTCAATAAATGTTCGTTAGCTGACTGCTGGCTGCTTGGACATATAAATGATGGCTGGGTGATGGGTGGATGGATGGATGGATGGATGGGTGGGTGCATGGTCGGTTGAAAGTGGTTGGGTGCATGAATGAGTAGTTGCTCACCGCTATTTTTGAAAGTTACCCTTGATGACAACAGTGGGAACCGGGTAACGATGTCAGATTAAAGCAGTATATCCCAAAATGATTTCCCCGAAATCCCCAGCCCAGTAGATGTACCTCAAAATAAGTATTCACACCTAACTAGCCTTGAGAAACACCACATGCTTGAACCCTCTCTGATGGGGTCAGGATGCCCATGGGCACGTGAGAGCCCCAAGGGCGCCTACAGAGGGCCCGTGGTCAGCGCGGCACCCTTGGCGCAGTGTTGGCCCGAAGCCTTGGCGCTCACCCACTCCCAGAGCTGCCGCCTCCTTCCGCACTGGCGCATGTTCCCAGCAGCGGGATGGGACGGTGCAGACCTCGGGCCCCAGGCCTGCGGCCAGGCAGCTGGGCGTCTGCCTAACGGAGGATGTGGCCGGGGACTAGGGAGACACTTGGTCCTGCCTGTCTTCCTTCCACCTGCACCCACGCCTTTTGGGAGAGGGTGGGGGGTGCTGTCTCACTTTCCTGAGCCTTCACGACCCAAAACTGAGTCATCGCACTTCATCTTCCCTGTGTTACGCTGGCAAGCGCTCAGATGGTTCTGGCTGGAGCTATGAGGCGGTGCCTCAGTGATAAATACTGTCTATTCTCCTTGGAACCAGAGGTCGTGAGGAATCTGATCATTTTTTCCTGAAGAAATCATCTTACATTTCAAACTAAACACCCTCCAGCCTCTCTGGTGGCTACAGCATACAAAAACCTGAGATGCAAAGGCTTAGAAGCTGCAGGAGAGACCCTCCTGTCTCCCCCTTCCCCACACCCCGTAGGGGAAGGGAGGCTGTCTGCCCACCAGGGTGGGGAGGGAGAGCCCTCGCGAGGCCTGTGGTGAAAAAGTCAAGTTCCTCCCACCTCCCCATCCCTGCTCTCACCCCCCACCCCCCACCCAGCCACTCAGACCTTATGCCAATTTCTTAAACGCCCTGGCGGTCTCAGTGCAGGCCACTCTCTCTGCCTGGACCACCTTCCCTCGACGTGGCAGAGTGACGTCCTTTGGGCATCCTTCCGCCGTGTCAGCTGTCCCCATACCCCTCCCCCCCAACACGCACACACAAAGCATGGTCGCTCTGACCACCCTCATCTGCTCCTTTCTCTCTTCCACAGAGTTTGTCCCAATTTGCAGGGATTTTATTTATCTGCCTGTGGCTTTGCCCTTGCAAACTACGCTCCTGTGATGAGTAGACCTGAATTATTCTACCTCACTCATCTGTCACCCTGGGTCAGTGCTTGGTACATCCCAGGTGCCCCATAAAGATGTACTAAAGTAGCAACTCCCCCAAAATGGCAATTCCAGCCTTAACGGGAGGGTGATATTTTCAAGGTGGGGCTACCATTGCCCCTCAAAAATCTGCCTACACATGGTACCACCTCCGCATCGAGGTTACTCTTGGGCCCAGACGAAGTCGCGGGCATGAGAGCCCGTCTTTCCTCTTGCTTTCCTTCTGACTGACCATGGAGCTAGTGGATCTGAATATTTATTCCCGAAAGAACTTTACTTTTATCCTGAAAAAGAAAAGCCTCTCGTCAAGACCCAAGATGAGAGTCTGGAGCAGCGCACTGCACACTGGGGGTCGCTGCCCAACCCCTCCTCCCACTCACCCCCCCACCCCCACCCCGCTACCCGCCGCCGAATCGCCCCGCACGTGGATTCGCAGTGCCGTGGCCCACAATTCACTGTCTTGCTCCTGAAAGAGAGGGAGCACACCAAGCCAGGGGCTTCGGGTGTGTGGCTGCAGATTTTTCAGCTCCAGTGGTTCCAACCTCGCAGCCACTCCATGCGCCCCATCCCGCCCACCGCCCACTGAGTAACGTCACATTTGGAGAATGCTGCTCTGTAATTAGACCTGGCTGGAACCCTTTCAAAATTCTCTCTTGCTACTTCAAAGTCTTGGGGGTTTCCCCCACCCCTTTCTTAATTAGATAATGACAGAGGGAAGCAGTTACAGTTTCACCAGCAAAATCCCCTTCTGCTGTGGCTTTGCTCACCCCTTGGAGAATCCATTTTTAGCTTCTAAAAGGGGGTGTGGGCACGAAGCACAAAAACGTTCAAAGCAATTTCCCGTTCTCTGAACCCTAGTGAAATCCCACCCCGTAGAAATGCTACCTGGGCCTGGCCGCCTGACAAGGCAAGAGGGAGCAGACAGGTCCCAGGTTTTATTCCCAGCTCCCTTGCTCCTCTACCAGCCCACTCCCTACACGTCAGCTACTCTGCCAGCCTACTGTTCCTGGAGGCGCTGTCCCCAACTCCAGCTCCAAGCCTTTGCATACATTGTCTCCCTTCCTAGACAGGGCTTCCCCTTTACTGAACTCGCGGACTCCTATACATCCATCAAAACCCAGCCTCAATATCTGCCTCTCCAAAGAGCATCCTCTGCTGCCCAGCAAACCTGGGTGGTTTTCTTTGTGCTTCCGCAGCCTGGCACACACAGCCCAAATTGTCCTCGAGCCCGGCAGTGTGGCAAGACTGCTGCTGCACAATTCCTGCTCTGCCCCACACCTTTGGACTCCCGAGGGACCTGGTACCTACGGGCACCACTAGTTCCTGCTTCATCTCTGACCGAGTGCTACACGTGGAGTTCCACGCTCTGGGTTTAAGTCCTAGATTTGGCACGTACTACCCACGTGGCTTTAGGCAAGTCACTCCACTGCTTGGGCCCCCACATTTCTTGCCCATAAAGTGAGGGGTGGCAGTCTGCCTCCCAGGACTGCGGTGAGGGTTGAGGGAAAGGGTGAACATGCAACCGGTTGAAAGAGCCCTTCGCCTTGGCCACGGCTGATCCAAAAAAGACACGTTGTTACTGGCATCTCTCCCTCGTCCCCTTTTCTCCTCTCCTCTCCTCTGGTCCTTCCCGCTTCCCGCATCGTACACACAGGGTCTCTGAGAACACTCCCCCCAGCCCACCACGAAAGACTCCAGCCTGGGAGCCCTGCCGCCGCCCTGCGTGGCTCAGGGACGTGCCCTCTCCCTCTGGGTGAGGCTCTGGGGGGAGCGGGGCACTGGGCCCTGCACAGTCTCACTGCCCCCTTAAGGCTCCATCGATCCCTCCAGCAAAACCTCCTGCCGCAGCAAAACTCTGGCAAACAGATTATAGGAGGATTAATCACCGGACCCCTACGCCCTCTAAGCGCGGTTAATCAAAGGGTGTACAGAGGCCCCCCGCCCGCCTGGGGAGTTCACTTTGTGCTTTAGGATGCCACCTCGGGGAACCTTTCCGGAGCCCCCTCCCAGTAGAGGGCCTGCTGTGCTCCCCACCACACCACTGTCGTGTCATCTTGCTGACCTCTTTGGTTCACTTCTCTGCACCCCTAGGGGATCTGAGCACCTGGGGGCAGGGTGTGGGGCTTGGAGACCAGCCCCCCGGCTTCCCCAGGTCCCTCAGACTCACTCAAGAATTTGCCAATAAAATGGGGGACAGTGGGTGCATGGGGAAATTCGAGTCCAGGCAAACCCCATTTCTTGAGCCCTAAAGCACTTAGGGAAGACCTGGAACACTTCGTTGACCCTTTGGGAGCCTCAGTTCCCTCATCTGCTCAATGGCGTCATGATTCTTTTGCTGTCAGGTTGATGTGAGTGTTATAAATACAACTCAAGCATGAGGTCTGGCCCCTCTACAGGCTCAATAAAGACGGACGAATTGTGTGATTGTTATGATTGAGACAAATGCAAATCGAGGCACCTCGTGGGAAAACAGGAGACCAGAAGGGAAGAGGAAGGGGTCCTTTTCTTTTGATGGGCGAAATGTGTTGATTTCAACCATCCCCGGTGATTTTAAGGCAGGGGAGGGAGGCTTAGGGATAAAAGAGCTAAAAAAGCAGGTGCCGAACCTCCCACTGACACGCCAGTAAGGTGGGTAGCAGGGAGTTTTGGCTGCACCCAGGCATCGTCCTACGGTGTCAGCCAATGGGGACTCTGGAGTTCAGGATGGGGACCAAGGACCGCTACAGCGCAGAGGTGAACCTTGAGAGTGGGTTGCCGGGCAGAAGGAGCAGACGCTCCAGGGAAAGTCCAGACCAGGCGAGTCTGGGGTGACGGAGAACGCACTGGGGGTGGCTCAGGGCTAGAGGGGACAGGGAGAGAGAAGGGGGATGGCTAAAGGGGACCATGTTCCAAAGTAGACGAGGATGGCGGCTGCCCACATCTGTGACAAGATTAAAAGCCACTGCATTCTGCACATTAAATGGGGGCCCTGTAGGGATGGGAATCCTATCTCAATAAAGCTACTTAAAAAGGAAGAAAGAATGGAAAAGGCATGAGTTGAAGGCCACATGCCCAGAAAGTCATGGAGACAGGGCTCAGGCCACGTCTGCGGCCTCGAAGACCATCACTGAGGTCCTAGTGCTAGTCCCACAGCCCCCACTTAAACAAACTGCCCCCCACCCCGGCCCCAGCACTTGGAGAATATCCACCCCAGGGCATGTCCCCCCACCCCCAGAAGCCTGATTTTAAAAGTGTGAGCCAATGACGCACTTCCTGATCTCATCCACAGGCTGAGGACAGGACTTTCTGGAAGCCCCCCACCCTCAGGAGCCCCCACTTATCTGATCTGGCGGGACAACTATAAAGAGTCACAGACTGCCCCGTCAGGATGTGCTGTCTCCCAAGATCATAGGAACTCCCTTTTAAGTAGCAGCTTTTCACAGATGGGTTGCTATGAGGCATTTTATTAAAAACCACCATTTGCAGCTAAAACCCAGTTCCGACCAAATCCAATTTTCGTACCCACTGCTTTTTTAGACACAACGATCAGGACAACGTTTCTGTTTCTATGAGAAGAATGGAATCGAAGGGCTGCTTTTCCGTGTTTTCTCTTTCTTAACGGGAAGGCGGACCAGGTGTGCTTCAGCTGCCCTTTGCCACGGCCCCCAGGGGCCCTCCACAGAGAGCAGGTATTTATGCCTTGTGAGCGCCCGCGGACCTCCTGGGCAATGTTCGTGAGGGCCCGGGGCTCGGCCACCCAACGTCAGGGGCTGTGCCCCTGCCAAACCAGGCCCATTAGCTTCTCCTAGAGGTGAAGTTCCTGCAGCAGCCCCCATGCCGACCTCTCTCTGACTGACTTACATTATTGACCATCCTGGAGATTGAATGGAAGACGCTGGTGGAAAGTATTGTGCGTTGGGGCAAAAACAAAGACCGTGCCCTTTTCACAGCGGGCGCTCACAGGCCCCGCGCCCCGCAGCCTTCGCAGAAGCCTGGAGACAGGCAGGGGCTCAAGCCCAGCCCCGTGACCGCGGCCGCCCACTCGAACGTCCCTTAACTGTGTGCGGCAGCAGCTAGGACTTTGGCCTCTCAGCCCTCACCTCCGACAGGGGTCAGGGCGGAGCCTGCCTTGGAGGGCCCAGGAGGTCAAAACAAGCAACTACCTGCCCAGCCCCTGCCATGGGGCCTGGCAGAGACTAAGGCACTCGGTCCGTGGGAGCCGTGAGTTGGCAGATTATTGATGCGTCCCCAAGGGGACCTGTGTGTGTTGAGGGTCTTAATTTTTTTTTTTAATCGTCATTTGGTTTAATCATTTGCAAGGCCATAGATCAAGACTGAACTGAGTTGAAAGCTATTTCTTAGCCTTCAGTTTATTGAATCCCTCGCCGGATCTGTCTCCTGGGCTCTTGGATTCGAATGCGTGTGCGCTCACTGAATACGCATTTGCAGAGCCCTACCGTGTGTCAGGCCCTCGCGAGGAAATTCAGATGAGCAGGAGCAGGCCGTGCGGTGGGGTGCACATAGCTCCTTGGGGGGTCGGAACCAAGCCTGGATGACAGATGCAGTGATCAGACACACACCAGGTCTGCAGCAGGAGGGCGGTCAGGGAGGAGCGGAGGGATCCACAGAAGTGACCAGAACAAGGCTATAAAATACAGAGAGGAGACGTCGTGCGGCCGAGGGAGAGAAGCGCACGCTGCAGTTGAGCGTCCCAACAGGGTGTCCAGCAAGCAGGTGGGGGGATCAGAAGGGAAGTGAGGGCTGGCGTTAGAATTGGGGTGGGGGCACCACCGTCTGGAAGTTGTGGGAGGGGGTGTGCTGGGAAGAGCCAGGTGGGCGGAAGGGGTTTTAAGAGCACAGAGATGGGTGCTGGGGAGGGGGGCTTCGTGGTGGGATTATGAAGGACACTCTTCCAGAGGGTAAGGGGGCTCTCCCCGTAGGTTTCCTGCCTTCCACTGATGCATTGCACACTTTGAAAGGTGGCCTGTGTTGGCCCTGGCGTCTTCCTTTAGGGAGCCACTGTGGCTCTCTGCACCCCGCATCGTTGAAGCAAACCAGCAGCAGCACCGGGCCCACTGGTGACAGCCGTCTCCCAACCTTGACTTTGCAGGGAGAGCAGCCCCCCGAGCCCAGCGTTTGGGAGGAAATAGCTCAATATTTTTAAAAAAATGAGAACACCCAGTCCTTGGGCTGAAATAAAACCCTTCACCTCTACCAAGGACTTCAAAGTGGAGATTAAAGGGTGATCTGAAGACTTCAAGACACCCAGCTGTTGGCGTTGGGTGGGAGTCTGGTTCTGCAGAATTAAGAGAACTAGCAATTCTAGAAACAGGTTATAATAACAGCACTCACCAGAGATACATGCTGTACTGCGGTCTCTGGATGATAAAGTGGGTGGAAAGAGCTTATTTCCACCCCCAGATTCACCAGGGCAGGTCATGGGTAATGACGCTCGGTTGTCTGTGAATTAATTTCTGGACAGCCCTGCCAGGAGCTAATGCAGTTTTCAGCGAAGAGGAGCAGAGAAACCTCGACGCCAGCACGGACTGGTTAAGCATTTTATTCACATCGGCTCGGCGGGGCGAGGGGCCAGCTGGAGTGTCCCGTGGGGTTAATGGACATTTTGGAAACTGTGAGAAGGCAGCCTTGGCAGGACAAAGAGACATTCGCCATCTATTTCAACCCTGGGGCTGAGCCGCTCTGCCTGTCGTGAGGCTTGCTGAGTTGCTGCCCGGTCATTTCGGAATTAAAAACGCATCTGCTTGGGGGATGAGCAGCGTTCAGCTTCTCTTGCAAAACTTCTTCCAGTTTCATTCCCCTGGTTACCGCCCCATTTTTTGTCTCAAATCTCTCATCCGCAGAGAGGTTGGTGTCAGGGCAGAATTGACCTGGCAGCTTAGTGTTCCCAGGATTCACCAATAGCGGTGTGAAACAGCATACAAATTGGGCCTATTGTTTCGATGTATGGGCCATACCTGATAAGGTAGGCATTACTATAAAAACAAACTCGTCGTGGCTCCTGAATGCCTTCCCCTCCCCCACCCCCGCTTTTTGGCTGCACAGCATTTTCCGGGAAATGATTAATAAGATGTTTCATTTAAGTACCAAGCAATCGAGAGACGGAGCCGCAGCGCAGACACCCAGACGCAGGAAACCTTGAAATTAACAGGCAGCCATAGAAAGTGTAAGATTAATTTCATTTTCTTTTCTTATCTTCTGCTCTCGGTTATGTCTCTCTCTACGTAAAGGGGAGATTAATTAATCCGGGAACGATCTTTTTGTGGGCAATTTTATATTATGTTTGACTACTTAATAGAAATCTGAATGAGGGCGAGGCGAGCTGCGGGAAGCGTGCCCTGAGGACACGGGGAGAAGCCATTTCTGAGCGGAGGTGGCTGACTTCACAGCTGCTGTCAAAAGCAGGTGGCTGGGAGAGTAAAGCCAGCACGGCCTGGCGTTCATTCATTCATTCATTCGTTCGTTCATTCATTCGTTCAAGGATTCATTCATTCCAGAGAGACTCCCAGCAGCTTGCCACGCCACCTCCTGCACTCTGATCTCTCCTTGAGAAAACCCCTGGGCCACACCCGGCCAAATTTTGGGGGGTGATTTGGCACCGATCTGAAATTCAGTTCCATTCAGTAAATGTTTACTGAGCACCAGCCAGGTGTCCACCGCCACCCCGGCTATGTGGGGACTATCAACAGGGGTCAGACATGGCGGCAGTCGCTCTAACTGGGGAGATGAGGTATATGCAGACAATACAAGGCAATTATGGTAACAGCGTGCATTTAAATGCCACTCTTCTGTTTACCCACATTTTCCTATCACTGGCTCATACATTGTTGGAACCTCTCAGCAACTCGGGGAAGGGAGGCAGGGCAGATATGATGAGTCTCATTTTGCAAATGAGGGATCTGAGGCTCTGCGGGGCGGGGGGTGGGGGGGAGGCTGGCCTCAAGTCACCCAGCCAGGAATGACAGCGGCAGGCCGCCAGCCAGCGTCCTCTCCCACTCTGCGGTGTGCTTCAACTAATCAACTACACTGATTAAATGCCCAAAGAGGGGCGCAGCGGGCGAGCTGGAGGAGTGCCGGCCCCCACTGCGCCACCCTGGCTGCGGGGGGAGAAGCCAGCCGCATTCAGGGAGGAGTGCTTTCAACCCTGGTCTGAGAGGGCGTGGCCGATGCCCATCTTCCTTTTGAATCCTACCCCGATTTCCCACCAAGGAGCCTGGCCACAGGTCGCATGGAAAGGCAGACTGCCCTCTCCATGCTGGCCCACCCCTGGGAGAATCCCACCCACCCAGCAGGAGGGGGCCAGGCGTTCTTGAAGGTGGCCCAAGAGAATTGGACGTCAACAACTGATGCTGACTGGTGGCAGACCCCCGCTTTGTCATCAGGGGCAAGCATCAGCTTCAGGGTCCCAGGGCAACAAAGGCACAGATGATTCCAGAACACAGGTGACCCTGGGGTCCCCGCATGGGGTGCAGCAAGGAAGACACTCAGTGGGGACTTATGGACAAGTGCCTGGGTGAGGGAGTCTGACCGCCCTAACTCTCAGAAGGGCCTGTCTTTGCTCGGTCTCTCTGCCGCCTCTCATTCCGAGTTAGAAGGACAGATGAGGTCATTCCTACCGGGCCCATTAACCCTGTGGATCGATGGCGAAGAATAAAGTTTGGATTTTTCAAAAAAGTCTTCACAGCAGACAGCCCCAGGGGACCAATTGCAGGCTAAAATATGACAAGATTCCTAATTAAATATAATTAAATAAGCATTAAGAGAGAGACTGATGCTCCCCTTGTCATGTGACACCACTGGACGCCAGAGTACAAAACTGAGGACGTCATCCCCTGGGAAAAACCCCACAAAGATCGACCCCCTGGTGACTCAGCTGGGGAAACCGAGGACAGAGGACTTCCGAATTCCACCAGGTTCTGCAGGGACATAGGGCCGATGGCAGAAGCCAGTCGAGAAGAGCAGACCCATATCCACATCCCCATTTGGGGACCATGCTGGTCAACTGTCTAAAAGGCCCTGCCACCAGCATGCTATGTGACCTCGGGCAAGTCACTGAACCTCCCTGTGGCCCTTCCTCTGGACCGGCACCGCGCCACAGGAACGTCATAGGAACCACATCGGTACTGTTTTTTCTTTTCTAGTGGCTGATATTTTAAACAGTACAAGGTGAAAAGATGCCCCTTAATAATAACTTCATGGAACCCAGTACATCCAAACAGTATTGTTCCAGCATGTCACCCAGATAGGAAGGTATTAATTAAATAACTCGCTTCTCTTTTTTTGGCCTCCATCTAAAATCTGGTGCGTGCTTCACACGCGTGGCTCTTCTTGCTGCGGACTGGTCGCACTGAGCCACCCGCGGCGAGGGGTGACTTTGGCGGGGCTGGGTGACCCTACAGGAGGACACAGGCTCACAAGACAGGTCTAAAAACGGAGTCTAACTTATTGTTGCGGGGGGGGGGGTTGTTTGTTTTTTGTGTTTTTTTATATTTTACTTATTTATTTTTAGAGGAGAAGGGAGGGAGAAAGAAAGGGAGAGAAACATCGATGTGTTGCGTCTCGTACATGCCCTAACTAGGGACCAAACCCGCAACCCAAGGCCTGTGCCCTGACCAGGAATCAAACCAGCGACCTTTTGCTTTATGGGACGACGCCCAGCCCACGGAGCCACCGCAGCCAGGGTTGTTACTGGCTTTAACAGAAACAAGACCTGAGAAGCCCTTAGCTGCGTCCCTGTGTGCCATTAGCCCCCAGTAAATATGAGCTGCGATTATTCTGGGAAAACCAACATCCGAACGGTTCATCCGGGAAGAAGAGCTACGCTCCATGCCATTGATTTATGAAATTTTCTCTTTCAAATCCCTTCCACATAAACAACCCCGAACAGAGCAACTGGGGGGATTTCTTTAGTCTCTGGGGTAAAGCTATTGAAAACAAATGGTGGCTTCTGGAGCTCACCCTTAAAGCAATCGGTGGCTCCCAAGATGAAAACTCATCAGCAGCCACATTTTGTTACAAGCAGCTGCCCTCCATCTGGGGGCTGGCGGCGGACAGGTGTAATCCCTTGTCCTGGGCACGCGCTGACGGAGCCCTATGCACTCCGTCACCCAAAGCCCCCCATCAGCCTTGAGCCCAGCTGGCCTGAGCTTACCGCGGCTTTGCGTCCCTAAGTCTCACTCCATGTTGTGGCTTCTCACCCAGCCATCCCAGCACAAATAGCACAATTGATCCCCAGGCATCGTAACGTCGGCCCGAGTGTTACTCGTGCCCATTTTTAATTGTCCTGTCCCTTTTCATATCTTTAAATATTACCATCAGCTCCAGGCAGACGCGCTCCCTCACCTTGGGAGGGAGGAAATTGTTCCCCCAGCTGAGAGCAGTGGGGAGAGCGACGCTCGCACTATTAATAATTGTGAGGTCCCTTTTTGTGAAAAACAAAATAAAATGTCAGCTAATCCCGCTTGGGCCTCGGCGTTACAATTCTTCAGGAAACGCCGTCCAATTACACCTAATTTCGCATTGTTTTTCCGACTGGTTCGCATCCCCGCAATTAGGTTTCATTTGTGGTAACAGAGGAGAGCAAGCCGGCCAGCTGGTCAGCAGTTTCCCCGTGATTAAAGCATTGGGCTGATCTGAAAGCTGACAGCCAATAAATTAATCAAGAAATAAGGAATGAAGGTCTGTATTTGACGCGTGCGATTTGCACGTGGGGACCTCCAGATGTTTCAACTTAATTTTTACCGCCGTGAAAACGAAGGAAGAGAAAACTGGGAGGGACTCCAACAGCCAGGAGAACCCCCCACAGCCCGCGGCGTCCTTCTCGCCTTCGGGGGAGCCGGGCTGCTCCTCGGAGCCCGAAGCACGGTCCTTTCGGGGGCCAGTGTGAGAAGGTGCAACACGCAGGAAAGTTATGGGCTTCGAAATTCAACAGGAAAGCAGCAAATTCCAAATTAATAAATGCTTCATTAAGCGCCTGCCAAATGTGGCACTGAGGCCTCCTGGCCGCTGGTAGGTGCGGTGTTCGTGATGGGAGAGTCATAAAAACTTCATTACATCTGAGGAAACAGTGGTGAGAATTCCTAAGGATGCGATTGGCTGTGGGGAAATCACAGGTAATTGTGACTGTGATGAATTACCCCTCCGCCAGGTAATTTAAGAAGCAAAAATCATTAAATTCCTTTCAAAGGCTTTTTACCGCAAATAAATTATAGTTAACATAAAGTGTGGGTGTGTTTTAATTTGTCTGAGATGATGGGACCTGCCTGGAGCTTCTAACGAAGGGCTTACAACGAGTTTACATTTCAGTTCGCCCCCTTCGAGTGCTGCCCAGCCGTGGGGCCCTGCCCCCTCCCACCTGGAGAACTCGGGTCGCACTAGCCACCTACAAGGACCCAGAGGCTGTGTCTCACTGAAGGCCGGGAACACATGTCTAGTCTCCATCCTCTTTGACATTCTCGTGGCGTCGTGAAGGCCGGTTTCTCCTCCTCATCCTGCAAGCAGGATGCATGGCTGAGGGTATGAGCTGGTAATGACAGGCTCGCTGAGGCCCTGACACTTCCAAGCAGTGCCAGTGAGCCGATGAGCCACCTGGTCTGCAGCCGCAAAGCTGAGGGTCCCCTGGGAGACAGGTCCATGACTGAGAGCCCGTTTGCCCAGAAGGGCATGCGCAGAGGCCAAAACAGAGGCTCCCCAGGTCAGAAGGCATCCACTCCCCTCCGCCACACAAGCCTGACGCTTTCAACCTCCCTGGTCATATGAAGGGACACCTAAGGACAGCCTTAGAGAAGCCCCTGGGATGGCACAGCCCCAGGAATGGCCACAGGGCAATTTTGCCTCCCACCTATCCACCCCCACCCGCTGCTGGAGCCATCTGGCAATGTCTGGAGACATTTGGGGTTGTCACAACATGGGGAGAAGGGAAGGAGCTGCTAACAGTGGGTCGAGGCCAGGGATGCTGCTAAGCATCTGACAAAGAATAGGATGACCCCCAGGGCCCTGAATGACCCAGCGCCAGTATCGGCAGCACCGCCTTTATGCAACCCTGCCCTGGAGGGCAAACCGCCCTGACTGAAGCCCCCCGCCTTGTGCCAAGCCTTTCTTGTGGACGAGTTACAACTCAGAAGGGCAGAAAAACTCAAGCGGAGAAACTCCACTAATTCACTGCAGATCATCTCCCCGGGTCCCTGCCGGAGGAGAAATTGTGTGGGGTCTACAGGCTGTAGAAAAGCCACCTTTTTGGCAGCTTTTGCAGCTGTTTTGATGGAGTCAGACCCCGAATGAGGCCGTGAATCACCAGCTCTCAAGAAGAAAGAGCTCTCCGTTTCTAAGCCATAAATTAAGGACCAGGCCTCTCCGCGTCCTTCATTGCCTCGAACCGCCCCCCCCCACCACCACCACCACGTGTTGACGCCATTGCTTCACCGTGAGCGAGCAAGTTTCTCCTCTTTCACAGCCAACCCCCCCCCCCTTTCCAGGGAGCTGATTTTGTCTGGGGCTGGTTTTAGATCATTCTTTCAAATAAAATAACATCAGAAGAGATTAATCACAACCTGAAATTGAAAAGGATAAAGCCACATCCCCTTGTGACCTTCTAATTTCCACTGTGACCGCCTGGCCAGCCTCCGGGGGAGGCAGGCGCAGGGTGGGCGGGGATTTTTTCCAAGTGGCCCTCCGCTCTGAACCCTGCTTGCCACGGTGACTAGGACAGCTTCTTGGATTTATGAATTAAGGGCGACCTCATAAGTATTAGTTTGCAGCCTCACAATGGAAGCCTTGATAATAAATACTGCTCATCAGCCACTATTCTATCAGCTATAATTTGGGGGCTGTTGGTGGAATTGCCGTCTGCCGGCGAAGGTATGAGGTTAGCACTCCGACAAACAGTGACTAATCCCTGCGTCACTGTGAGCAGGGTAGATATTAAGTCTATTTTCCAGGAGATGAAACCCAGAGAAAGGTTAGGCAAGGCTGGCCCTACTCCACAGGGAACTGGTCCTGGGGTGGAAATCCGAAGCCCAATGCCGTGAGCACCAAGCCCGAGATAAAGCCTTCATCCATGATAAATTACAGTTTGAAAACTCCCTGCATCAGTGTTCAGGCGTGAGACCCAACACAACCACTGATTCGAATGAAAATCAGGATGGAGACGAGAACACGGGGGCCGCTCCGGGGAGGGTGGGCGCGGGAAGGGACCTCCCTCCCAGAAGGTGAGATGCATCAGCTTGAGGGTGACAATTCCCCCACCCCACACACCAGCGTTTTCCCCGATTACAAGCCCCTTCTTCGTTCACAGGAGAGTCAGAGCAGCGCCTTTGGGGGCCAAGCCTGCCCGCTCCTTGCGGGGCTCCCAGCTCAGCTGTGAGAAGCCCAAGAGATGAAGACGGATGGCAGCTCACGGGCAGGAGCTGGGCTCTGAAAAATGACCCCTTTGCTGTTGCTTTCATAACTTTTCAGGAAATGCGGCACAATTATCCCTTCTCTCCCCTCGCTTAAAAGTTGAACTGAAATTAATTTTTTTTTTTAAGCGAGCTGGTTATAAAAGAAAACCATAACTCCTTGCCACTGGGTAATTCCTTCTTGATTACAGACGGGGGCTGTCCCTAAAATGGATGCCACTAAGCGCACAACGGATGAAGACCTGCGTCTGCTGCTTGCCGACAACCCGATGGGTCTGCCGGTCAGAGAGGACCACGGCAGGGAGCGTTTTCGTGCAGGAAAGCAGAATAAAGCAAACAGAAGTGCGTAACTGGGAGTGGTGGGCGGGGGCAGCCCACCGCAAGGAAACAAATACAGGACACCCAGCGAATGTCCCTGCCTAGAATTACTTGGCCCCCTGTCTAGGAATAGCCCGGGAGCAGGGGACGCACTCCCCCGGACGTGGGGGAGGGCTTGCACTGCGCACGTGGGGCTGGAGACGTGGCCCCCTGGCTAAACACAGCGCAGGGAGGAGGGGCAAAGGCCCAGCCGGGCCCCCAGTGGTTGGAAGGCTGGCCATGCCCACTGGCTTTCGGCCCGCCAGGGATTCTGGGAAGGACTTTTGAAACGGAGCGGGCTGGGAAGCAGAAAGGCAGTTCTTTCCCCTCCCTCGGGTGGGGGCGCCTGCCAGCGGTGGCCAGTGCAGGCCAGGAGCGTAGGCCTGGAGGGCACAGACTCCGAAAGATGCCTGAAGCCGGACAGCAAGTGGAGACCAGCTAGGCCACCTACGTTGATGACACTTTTGGGTGGGAGAAGAGGTTTCTGGCCAACCTTGAACTGAGCTGGCAGAGGGGTGACAGGGTGGTTTTTCTTCGGGTGTCTTGAGTAGAGGGAAAGGGCTTTGAGGCAGAAACTTGCCGTTATTTCCAGACCTGGGTGATGCTAGCACTGTGAACAGATTTTTGTTCTTGTGTTAGTTTCAGTTCTTGAACCTGTGGAGTAGTTCTCATGAGACTATTTTTGATGTTATACTCTGACTTTTTCCCCCCAGATAGTTTAGGAAGAAACTTGCCATTAAATAAAAGATTCCTTTCTTTTCCGCCAAACTCCATCTTTGGTGACTTGCCTGGAAGGTGGCGAGTGGTAGGAACCACTCCCCTTCTGGTTGGGTCGGGTAGCAGCCCCTCAATTTTACTCTGAAGGTTCTCAGTCCAAGAGGGTCATGTGAGGTGACGGCAGCAGCTGGGCCCACCCTCCCTGCCTCCAGGGAAGGACCCCGCCCCAGCCTGGTCCCTCTCCAATCAGTCCCTGTCTCTTTGAGAGATTGGGGAACTGGCGGGATGAAAATCATTGTTGACACCCAAAGGGAGCACCTTCTGAGAATCAGGCCACACGAGAGGAACCCAGGACCCCAAAACCCGCTGAAGCCACCATATGCGGCCACGCCGGCTGCACACCAGGTCTTCCAGCTGACTGGCCGGTAGGGACTGAACACTCACCCACACACTGCTCGCCCGGCCCCGTGCCCGGAGGGTCACTGCTCTCCAGCTCACTCCAAGGTACAAGCTGGTCACCTGAGGCGGGGACCTGCATGCAGGGCTATGTCTGCTCAGAGGGGACACCTTCAGATTCATACCAAAAACCATACAGGCTAGTGTGGGCCTAGATGCGACCTGGTGGGAAGCCATTCGAACCCTCAGCTCCCCAGTGCAATAAGCCAGGGTATTGCTGATGGATTGCTTAAGCCAGTTGGAGCGGGGTATCTGTCACATGCACCAGAAGAGGGGACACAGGAATCAGTAATAAGTGCCAGGACAGCCTTCAAAAACAAAAAGAGGGAGGAGGTGCTCTCCAGAGGGGTCACCCGCTGATGAGCCCGACCAGGCCAAAGGGGGTGTCTCGCTCAGCAAAGCCCAGAGATGCTGCCAAAAGATACAGAGAGAAGCTAGAGTTTTCCAGATGTACCTTGTTTCATAGTTTTGGTTTTAAAACTACAAAATTGTTTCCATAAATATAAAACACAGAAAAATGTCAATGAAAAACCAAACAAGTTAAATGAGAATAATTGCGAACAAAGAGGAGGTGTGGGGGCCTGTTCATCAGGTTGGTGGTTTAAGCCAGGGCCCAGCGAGCGACGGCCGCACGCCGACCAGATGCAGCCGCTGCCTGTTTTTGTAAATAGTTTTCACTGGAAGCCAGCCAAGCGCGTGCGTTTGCATCTCGTCTGTGGAGCAGCCTCGGCGCGACCATGGCAGAGTTAAGTAGCTGCAGCGAAGACTGGAAACTGTATGACCGGCAAAGCTGAAAATACTTCCTCTTTGGATATATATCCTACTGGGAGGAAAAGAACTACAAAGAAATTTTAAATTGTTTTTAGGAACACTATCGCTAGTAATGTCATTGGTATTGTTATTTTGAAAAGCAACACACACGCGTATACAAAGCCAAGAAGCAGTTATTTTCATTCATGTCACCCTGAGAGAAAAATACAAATATAAAATCAAAGTAATCAGGTAAGAACCCCATCATCTAAGTTCGAAATGAAACCATTTGGCACGGTCTCCCCTTCTGGGATCTGTTTCCCAGCCCCGCCCACAGAAGCAACCTAAAAACGGCGGTGAGTCAGGGAGCCCTGCGGCCCGCGCCGCCCGGCCCGGGGTCTCTCATGCCCACGAGAAAGGGCCGGGACCTCTCGGAGGCACCTCTGCGTCTGAGTCTGGAATAAGAAGTGTCCAGCATGGGCCTGGAACATCATGTCACCCTAGAAAGCGAGTCTCCCTCGGCCATCAAAGGCTCCTGGGAGATGGGGCGAGAGTCAAAAGGTCACACAGAACGACATGGAGAGGCCCCCGCTGGACCAGAGCGGGGCACTTTAAACATCAAGCAGAATAATCACTGTGCTTCATAAAAATGCATCAAACATTACGAGTTAAAATCCATGAGTTCCTGATAGTTCCTAAATTTAAAAACAAAAATACAACAGCTCATTGGCCACCTTGGGAGGTTGCTGGGGACCTACCTCATTTTTCTGAAAACTGGTAAAGAAATAGAAAGACTTCAGCACTTATCCTGTCCTTCCTATACCAACTCTATTCTGGGGTAGCCAAATAATGAGGAAATGCTCTTTTTTTATAGAAGAATTCCAGCTAATAGAGGCCAAAAAATAATACAATTTGAATATCACCATTTTGCAAACCTAGTGATATAATGGATCCAGGTAATGATGACCATTGGCTGATAAAACCATTAAGTGAGAGGCCAACAGGGCACCTGTCAATGGGTGCCTCAGGTTGACCTCGCCTGAAGCCCGTGATCACCTTAACGACGCCGGAAAACAGGCAGGCGGACGCCACCGCCTCCTGGTGGGCCGCGTGGGAAGTTCCCGGTACTGCCTCTGAAACACCCTCATCACAGAGTCTGACGTGAATCTTATCCAACTTCTAGAGCTGAGAGCTAACTACCAGTTTGCGGGAAGCACAGGAGGCATGTTAAAAGCTCATGAAAAGAGACTCAACCTAATTAGCCATCAGGGAAATGCAAATTGGAAACACAGCGAGATACTCTCTACCTACCCAGAGAATGGCAAACTAAAATAAACACAAAGCCGCCAGACAACGGTGAGTATTTGGAGGGTGGAGAGCGCGGGGCTCTCCCACCCGGAGCAGGAAAACTCTTTAGTGACCTGTGTAAAAATGAACCCAGCACTGTAGCTCGGGACGCAGACTTCCATCCGGCAGAGACGAATCCGCACGGGAACGTTTGCGTGTGCTGCGTGTAGCAGCCCCAGACGGAAACAACGCGAATGTACATCGAGCAAAATGGATAAGTAAATTATAGCATATTCATAAGCAACACTGTACCCAAAGCAATAAAAGACACATGCCCCCGCACAACAGCTCGCTGGAGTCTCATTTCTGAAGTGTCATGAAAAGGCACCACATGCAAACGAGTGCAAACCAGATCACACCATTTAAGGAAAATCCAAAAGGAGGCAAAAGGAAGCAACAGCGTTGGCTGTCGAGGCGACGGTTCTCTTGGGGAGCGAGGAGGGGCGGGTGCTGAGGCCCACAGGGAGGGGACCGCCTGGCCCGGCCGAGGGGCCACTGAGGCCTGCAGTCAGGGGAGCCTCGGAAGCCCTTTTCTGGATGACATCACATTTCAATTTAGAGGAAACTATCACCTTGCCCGCTGTGGGAAATAGGATAGGGATGGGCCCTGCCCGACACCCGGCTTCTGGGTGCCAAACAACTTTGTGCTCCTTGTTCCTTTCACGGGGCGAGGGGGGGGGGGACGTTTATACCTGAGCTGTGGGCCTTTAAGACAGGTTTTTCTGCTGCTGGTTTACCCAGTCAGGGAAGGATGGTTTCAAAGGGTTTTAAAATCCACTGAGGTGGATATACATTCCTGGTGGGATAAAAAGAACTACAAAGGAGTCTTACGCGGTGTTTAGGAATAATAATAATGTTGGTGATCATACTGGCATTTTGAAATAGATAGGTAGAGCTGATAAGCAATTATCTTCATTGCTTTCAGCCTGAGAGAGACAAGAACTAGACACAAAACCGAAGCAACCGAGCACACGCCAAGGAGACGCGACACGCGAGCGGGGGCCGGGACGCAGAGGGTGGCACCTGGGTCCCATGCCTACTCTTCTCCCGAGATGTGCTTCCATGGCACTGCCGCCCGTACCCCATCACCCTGCCCTCGGACCCCCACTCACCCTGCAAACCTCAGCTCCGAGCTCACATTTCCAAGGAAGCCTCCCCCAAACCCCTGGACTCTGTAGGTCTTCTCATGTCACCCTACAAAGCCCCCGTTTGTCATCAGCTATGCGTGCACGTGTACATGTGTGTGCATGTGTGTGCACACACGTGCACAGTTACTTGTGCCCATAGCCAACTATCGCCTCCCAACCTAATAACGCTTGACATGTGGCAGAAGCTCAATACAAACACAGCGAATGACATCTGGGGAGACATCGGGACAGCTAACGTTCAGGGCACACGTCCCATGGGCCAGGCCGGCATTCTCTTCGGACCCTCTCAGCATCAGTGGTTGCTCACATTTGTGAAGCACGTACTGTCTGTGCCCAGCGCCGTCCTACCACTCAAGGTGTCACCTGACCTGCGATTCACGTCGATCCTGTACTATCGGTGGTGGCTAGCAGCCAAGACCAACTGGCTGGGCCATGGGACCAAGTTATCGACACTGACCCCGGTGTTGCTGTGCAGGTATTTTGTTGACAGGTTCGCATCCACAGGTGACTTGAAATAAAGATGAACCTCGGTCCTTTGGGGCCCCCATCCCATTCACTGAAAGGCAAACTGAAGTTTCCCCAAAGAAGCAGTAGCTCTACCTGTGACCGTAGCGTCAGGTCCCCAGCCTGCCGGCCTGCCCCGCCAACTTCAACGTCCCTAACCAGGGACCCCCAACCCCCTGAACCAGTTCCTAAAAATGTAGTTCTTCCAGTGTCTCCTACTGGTCCTGCTTCTCTGCTAGGACCCTGACTGAGGTACCTTCCACAGTTATAAGTGGGGAAACTGAGGCAGGGGCAGGTTTCGATCACTCATCTGTGCCAGAGCAGGGATTCAAACCCAGGCAGAGGGGCTCCAGGGCCAGCCCCTCACCCACCGCAGGGCTCAGTATCTAGCAGCGGAGCCTTCCTTCCCACCCGTTCTCCATTTTGACAAAAGAGCAGTGTGGCCCCTGGGGCTGAGGAGACCGGGGTGTGGCAGGTGGAGTGAAGTCCTAGCTGGGCAGAAGTTGAGTCAGAAATTCCTGCGGCAGTCGCACGTGGGCTGAGCTGGGGTGGTAGTCCCCCAGACGGATGCAGCGTCCTGGAACTCTCCATTCGGCTGACTCGCTTCACACTGAGATCAAAGACCAGGCCGGACAGGCCGCCCACCGATCTGTATAAACCAGCCAGACAAACCCTGGCACCTGACGTTTCTCTGTTTTTCCCGTCGGAGGTACCTTGTTAGGAAACATAGCACACTACCGCAGCAACCGGAGTGCCTCCTTGGGAAAAAAAAAACTTCCAGAAGAATCGATCACTGGCTGCCCGACTTTACCTTCACTATTTCTGAAGCCCTAGCGGAGAAGGCCCCAGAGCCCGCTCCTCACGTAGCCTCCAACCTTTCGGAATGGAGCTGAGTGCTCGTTTTGAACAGGAGTGCCCTCTGGGTTTGGGGAGTTTCGGGTGGTCACAGATGTGGTCGTGCCTCCACTTCATAACAATTACAGGAGGTGAGTGAGGGCAGCAAGATCTCTGCCCTCCCGCTGGTGAGAAACTGAGGCTCGGAGAGGTCAAGGGTCTTGGCCAAGGTCAACCAGAGAGATACATGGCTGACAAAAATGAGACCGGGACGGGGGCGGGGTTGGGGGTGTCTATCCCCAGCCCCAACCTCTCTCTAGGTACAGACTCCAATTCTTATTTTTTTGCCAATGTTTACTGAGAGCTTTCTTGGTGCCCAGTCCTGGGTTGGATGCCTCCACTCTCTTCTGCTCTCTTTAAATATTCCCTCGTCTACACATTTTCTTTTGCCCTAGGATACACTTCCACGGTGGAGGGGGTGGCAGAAGCTACTTCAAAGAATTACGTCGGGGCCTGACCCTCACACGCTCGCGCGCATGCACCGGCCAGCGCGCAGGAGGCCTGGGAATCGTACGCAAAAACTCCCGCTCGTTTCTCGTGTGTGCGCGCCTAGAACTGGCCCCGTACTGCAAAGCTGGCCTTCGGGCCCATGAAAACTGACAGCCACCGTTCGCTGGACACAGAAGACGAGCTGAGCCGCCGCTGAACACTTTTTCCTATTAGCTCTTTCGATCCTCTGCAGTAGGTCACATCTGAACTCCACGGTGCAAAAGAGCAAAGAGAAACGGAGACTCACTGAGAGCAAGTCCCTTCCCCAGATCACATGGGCCATGTGACGTGGAATGCTGGTCCCAAAGCTCTTCATAACCCAAGGTCTCCCCAAGTCACACCTGCCCCATCCCCTCCCCCGTTTTGCCCTTTCACCTACCCCGGCCTATCTTTTGCTTTCTATTATTAACTTATTATTTAGAGAAAACATTTTCACTGACGAATTTTTATTTTTAAAAAGTCCGATAGCTTCCGACGCAGGGAGCTGGGAGGAGTGCCCCTCCCATTCTTAGGACCACAACAAAACCGCAAGCCAGATAATTTGCAGTTGCACAAGTTTTCCTCACTCCAAAAGGCAGCTGGGGTGCTGAGCTCTCAGGAAGAACAGGTACCTCCAAGGGCAGACAGGTCTGGACACTTGCTCCCCTGGGGTAGGCGCCCATGGGCACCAGTAGGAAAAAATAAGCTAGAATACTGGACAAATTGCTAAAGATGGAGTGTGAGCCAGCGAGACAATACAGGACTCCTGGGAGCCACAGACACTAGAGGAAGTCCCTCTCCACACAGTTGGTTTCCGGGGCTGAGATGGTGCCCCCTGAATGATAGCAAAGGGTGGGGGGAGAGTCCTGAGGAACCTCCCTCCCCATGGAGCCCTGGAAGGGGGACCGGCATCCACCGCAGGAATAACACGAAGCCCCAAGAGGCCCTGCTCCCCGGGGTCCCTGATACTTCTCAGGGAAAGGGCAACAAAACCTGCTACTCCTGGGGCTCTGCTGAAAACCAGGGAAGCTGACTGAAGGGAACAAGAACAAAAACCAACCTGCCCGCAGTTTGCCGTATATAATGTGCACTTTTTTGCCTAAATTTTTAAGGGGGAAATAAGGGTGCGCATTATACATGGGTATATGGACCACACGCCGTGGGTATGATAATCCGTGTATAATGAACACCAAAACGTGGGTGCGCATTATACACGGCAAAATACAGTACATCCCCGCGTGGTTCTGGGATGGGCGGGAAGACATCCTGAGCCCAGACCTGTCTCTGGAGGTCGGACAGGGTCAGGCCGTGCCTGGTTGAGACCGAGGCTTATTCAGAACAACAGACACCACTCCCCACCCGCCCCAGGCAAACCAGCATGGAGTTATAGCATCTATGCTGGGAGAGGGGCAGGCGTGTGGAGAGGGGCCGTCTCTTTGGCAAAGTATTCAATACAAGCGGACACTTAAAGCTCAGGATAGAACAGACGTTGAGGAATACCCTCTAGCAAGCCAGCTCCCAACCTAAACACAGACTCACACAAGAAGACTTTGGGGGGTTTTTTGTTGTTGTTTTGTTTTGTTTTTTTAATTTATTGACTTGAGAGAGAGAGAGAGAAACATCAGTTCGGTGTTCCATTTATCTATGCAGTCATTGGTGGATTCTTGTACGTGCCCTGACCGAGGATCGAGCCCACAGCCTTGGCGTATTGGGATGACACTCTGACCAACTGAGCTACCCAGTCACAGCCAACCCAAGAGGACGTGGAAGCTAGTGGTACACTAAGGGTAACTATAGCAACAACAAAACCTAAACCCAGCTGAACTCCTAAGTAGGCTGACTCAACCCCCCCACATGAAAGGCCTAACAGAAATAAAGGCGCGCTCTATTTCCAGACATAAGAGCTATTTGCCTCGATCTCTATTGTCCTACACAAGACATCTGACTTTCAATAAAAAATTGTGAGGCATTCAAAGAAGTGAAAAAAAAAAAAAACACCTCTCAAGAGACAAAAGAATCAACAGAATCAGACGCAGATATGACGCAGATGTTGGAATTATCAGACAGGAATTTAAAATAACTAGGATTAATATGCCACAAATGTTAGTGGAAATGAGGATACCATGAATGACCACAAGGGTAGTTTCAACGGAGGAGTAGAAATTATAACAAAAAAAATCAAATAAAAAATGTTAGAAATAAAAACCAAAGTAACAAAGATAAAGAGTGATTTTGAAAGACGCATTAGTAAACTTCACACAGGTATTTGCAAACTTGAAGACAGGTCAATAGAAATTATTCAAACTAAAACTCAACGGAGACAATCGGTTTTAAAAAAAGGATAGAGCACCCAAGAGTTGTGCCACAATGACAAACAGTCTAACAGAAGTGTAACTGAAATCCCAAAAGGAGACGAGTGAATGGAGCAGGGAAATATTTAAAGAAATAATGATCTAATTGACATTTATAGAGAACTACACCCAAGTATACAAGAAACATTCAACATGACAAACCATATATGGGTCCTGAAACCAATGTTAATACTTTAAAATAATTAAAATAATTAAATTATACAAAAAGCATTTTCCAAAACTAATGACAGACATCAAACCACAGATCCGAGAAGCTCAGAAAATACCAAACAGGATTAAACAAAACAAAACAAACAAAAAAAATTATATCCAAAGGGCTGAAAACTAAAGGCAAGGAGAAAATCAAAGGAAGGCAGAGGAAAAAAATGCATTACATGCAGGGGAACAAACATATATCAGACTTCTCATTAGACACTAAGCAAGCCAGAAGACAATGGAAATGACATCTTAGAGTACAAAAAGGGAAAAAAACTATCAATCCATATTTATTCCCAGTCTGTGGGCCTTGGTACAACTGCCTAGCTTTGTGAATAAAATTGTATTGAGTTTATAAAGCTCATTTATGTATTGTCTAGGGCTACTTTCACACTAGAATGTCAGAGTCAAGAAGTTGTGACAGAAACCGTATGGCCTGCAAAACCTTAAATATTTTCTGTCTGACTCTTTTCAAAAATAGTTTGCCAACTCTTGCTCTGAAAGATAAATGACCTTCAAAAAAGCAGTGACAAGTTATTGCATGCTCACAGCACTTATGCAAAAATAAAATATATAACACCAATGGCACAAAGCAATGGAAGGAAAAATAGTTTATTATGTAAGTTTTTAGACTAGATATAAAGCAATATCATTTTATTTGAAGCTAGGATTTTAAACAAAAGATTCAGATTGTAAACCCTAGGACACCCACTAAAATTTTTTTTAAGAGATGTAAATAGTAAGTCAATAGTGAAAATAAAAGAATTATGAACAAAAGGATGGAAATATTAAAGAAAAGAACAGAATTTCTGGAATTGAGAACAAAAAAAGATAATAGAGAAGATCAATGAAACCCAAAGCTGCTTCTTTGAAAAACATAGAGCTGATAAACCTCTAATAATAAAAATAACAGAAATGATCAATATCAGGAATGAAAGATTGGACATCACATTGCAAATATTAAAAGATAATAAGGGAACATTACAATCAGCTCTATGCCCCCAAATTTGACAACTTAGATGAAACAGAAATTTCCTGGTAGACACAAGCTGTCAGAGCTGAAACGAGAAAAAAATGACCTGAATAATATTTTACCTATGAAATTAAATACAGTTAAAACTCTCCTTCCCAAAGAGAAAACACCACGTCCAGATGGCTTCGAAGGTGAACTCTACCGAATATGTAACAAAGAAATAATAGCAATTTTACGCATATTCTCCTGGAATACAAATAAGGAAGGAACACTTCCTGACCCATTTTATGAGGCCAACATTCCCTGATGCCAAAATCAGACAAAGACATTACAATAAAAAAATTTAAAAACTATCAACCAATGACCTTCATGCATATAGATAAAACTCTTCATACGATACAAGAAAATTAATCCAGCAGTGTATAGAAAGTATAATTAATCACAGCCAAGTGGAGTTTATCCCCGAAATGCAAGGCTGGTTCAATATTAAAACATCAATCAATGTTATTCGCCATGTCAGTGGACTAAAGAAAAATCAAATGATTATCACGAGAGATTCAGGAAAAGCACTTTATAAACATCCACCCATGATTTTTAAAACTCTCTCAGAAAAAAAGGACTAGATGGGCACCACCCTGCTGACAAAGGGCATCGACAACAGGCCTCACACGTAACAGCGCAGGACTGACTGCTGGACCCCGACAACGCGAACGAGACAAGGGTGCTGGCTGGCCACGCCCAGTGAATGCTGGACAGATACAAAAAGTCAAGGGGGAAGTAAGTCATCCTCATGGGAAAGGAAGAAACAAAGCTGTATTCATAGACCGCATGATCGTCTACATCAAAATTCCAAAAGATTCTGTGAAAAAGCTACCAGAACTAAAAAGTAAGTGGAATGAGGTCACAGAATGCAAGGCCCACGTGCAACAATTGTACTTCTATATACTGGCAACGGACAACTGGAAATTGAAATAGTTTAAGGTATCATTGACAATAACCCTAAACCCTTGAATACTCAGGTATGAACCTTTCGAAATACATGCAAGTTCTGTCAGCTGAAATCAAATAGCAGTGATGGGGAAACCAAAACCCCGAGTCAGGGCAGAACCGCCCCACGTGGAAGGACGGGACGACAAGGGTCCGATGCCACCTCTCCCAACACCGATCTTCCAGGCCACACAGTTCCAGTCACACCCTGAGCAGGATTTTGTGTGGAGACCAGCCAGTCGATTCTAAAATGTATATGAAAAGACAAGGGAAAAGAGTTTTTTTGAAAATGAAGAATAAAGTTAGAATAAAAGGACAAATGTTGAAGGGTGGAATCTCACTGCTGGGCTTCTAGGCCCCTCGTGACGTTAACACAGTCAGGACAGTGTGGCGTGGGAGAAAGGCCGGACGAGCAGGCCCGTGGCCCGGCACGGAAAGTCCAGGAACAAGCCTGCACTATAGGGTCAATGGCTTGCCAACAGAGTTACAAAGAGAATGGAAAGGAGAACAGGTGGTCTTCTCGCTGGGCTTCCCTGACCCCGCATGGCGTGGATGCTGCAGCCCCCTTCTCTAGACTACCTGTCTGCGACGCTGCCCACAAAGGGGACACCATAGCACCACCTGACAGGGCACTAACCTTCACTCCTTGCCAAGGAATTAGCATTCTCTGGGGTGGCTTTGGAGTCTACAAGGACCAGAACTGCCTTTCGAATCGCTGTGCTGCTCAGAGAAAGGCCCAAATCTTCGCTCCCTTCCCACCGCGGGCTCTCGCCCGGCCCTCCCGGCCCGCGTCTGCTGAACTAGCGGCCGATACAGGGCCCACACCGCCGGTCGCATGGGTCTGCTTGTCTGCTTCTCTCGGGGTCCCGTACTGGGCATGTATTTTATGTTGAAACTAGAAAAAAGAGGGGGAAGCAAACTACACCGCAGGAAACCGGAGGTCGGTATGGTGTCAATTTCTCAAGATCGCGAACCACCGTTTGCCCTTCTCCCTCCAATGCCCTTGGGATGGTTTACAGATGGACGGTCCGAGTCCAGAGGGAGACAGGGACTTGCCGAGGGCGCACTGGTGCTCAGTGGCTTGGCTGGGCTGGAGCCGGGACCCCAGCTCCTCATACCCTGCCTCTTCCTCAGTGTCATCAATGTCGTCGTCGTCACCGTTCATTGTCATCATCACTGAAAACCACCAGTACCCAAACTCACTTTGTGCCCGGTTCCAGGCGTGCGGCTCCGCACGCATCTGCCCCTTTACTCAGAACAGCCATTGGAGGCCGACAGGTGTGGCCCCTAACGCCAGCGCCGCCCTGCTGATGGCCCCGGCCCCTGCCCCCTCACCTGGTCCCCACCGAGGAGCACCCCTGCAGAGGCCACTGCTCACTCTGTCCCCCACCCCACCCTGGGGCGCTTTTGTAAAGGACAAAGACCCCAGCCCACCACGCTTCGCTCCCGGTGAACCCCGCCACCCCCGGCACGGCAGGGGCCTGAAGAGTTAGGTGGGGTGCTGAGCAGTGCGCCCTCGCCCCCTCGGGGACCAGCTTCCGGAGAAAGGCCGGCTGGCGCTTGGGGTCTGCCGGGAGCCAGTCGGGCCCACACCCCCCACCCAGCCTGCCCTGCACAACCAGGCCTGAGGCCTGGGCCGTGCTGCCCCCAACACCCTTTCTGCCCCCCTCGCTGCAGCCAGCAGGCCGCAAACGTCCGAGCCGTGACAAACGCGATGGGAGAAAAGGCACGGGGAGAGCGGGTCACTCACCCCAGCCGTGTCACCTGAGGCTCCGTTTTACCCACGACTGGTTGTCCTTGCCTCTCGCCGCGGCCGTGGGGAGGGCCGGCTCGCTGAGGACAGGGTCCCAAGATGCCAGGCCTTCGGTGGCCCAGCTGGCTGTAGTTTCCTCACGCCATTTGCTGAGCCCGGTGGCATGTTTCTGAATTTCCTGGCGCTTTGGGGAAACAGGCCGGAAAAGAAACATGGGCCTCTGATTCATTTTCTCTCCAATCCCGCAAATGGAAGAGAAACCTGAATGAACGTCTGGGGTTGACGAATGGGCGCAACTTAAAGTCGCAGCCCGGGTCCCCTCTCGGTGGGGTGACAGCGCAGGTCCCAGCAGCCGGGCAGGCCCGCCCCTCTCAACAGGTTTCGGGGCAGGTACCAGCTGGCCGCCATGGGGGGACCGTCTTGCCTGGGCCTCACCAAATCCAAGTGCTCACGAGAGCTCCTTAATCCTTGCACTTAGCGACGTGTGGCACCGTCAGCGCCACCCCGGGTCACACAGGCCTTGGCCTAGAAGGACCAGGACATCGGGTAGTGCAGTCTATAAAGTCCTTTTTCTTTTCTTTTTTTTTTTAAGCTAGTGGGAGCCAAGTAAGTATAACAGCTAGCTGTCCAGACCTGTTTCAAAAGGCTAACCCCAGCTCCGCACATCAATCACACCCCACCGCTTTTATCCTTTTATCGCAGGAGCGAGGCCAGGGAGCCAAACGCGGGGAGGAGCCTGCGCACAGGTCCTCCTCGTCCGCCTATTGAGCCCATTAAATATGTAGGAAAGAAAAAGCCTTCCCATCTCGGGTCTGGTTTAAACTATCAGGGAACAGATTAGAGCTAATTAATGCCATGAACTCTGAAACCGCCAGCCCGGAGGGAGGCTCCCTACCAGATCCACACCTGGCACAGCCTCGATTTCAGAAACCTGAGTGGGCGCTGCCGGCCCCCTCCACCTCCCGGCATCCCGACCCTGGAACCCTGGGGGCCTGCTCTGTAACTCCCGGACCCGGATCGAGGGAGGACCCCACCCCTGAGACGGGGAGCCGGCGCACTCGGAGCAGAAACTGTGCGCAGGCCTCCTGTGGGCGCCCCAGAAACTGTCAGGGGCTCCAGGTCGCCAGGCAAGGCTGCTAAGTTGCTGCTGGCTAGTTGGAAGGAGCTTATCAATTATTCATGCGACTGGATAAACAGGGATTTTATCTTGTAGCGTGAATCGAGATAAAAATTCCATTTCAAGAGGGAGGGTGGAGACAAAACCCTGAATGTTAATTGTAAACTGGGAAAGAAAAAAAAAAAGAGGATGGAAAGAAAAATCAGTAAGTTCCCTCGCCCGGGTTGTGCCCGAGCCCTCACGAGCCCTCCCCGCCCCCAGACGGCTGTCTGTTCACCTTGAATGTAGCTCACCTGCTCCTTGGGCAGGGCACCCAATGGTGGGGGCCGCTTGGGATGGATTTTTAAACCCCAAACACCACCACCTTTAAGGTATTTCCATGTAAAATCAATTTGCTGCTTCCAGACAGAAATCGGAAGCAGAGGAAAACTTATGAACAGCTGCCCAGCACTGCAAAAGGCTCAGAATCGAGCAAAACAGAAGGCAGTCCCAATGCGCAGGACATTTGGGTCAAAAAAAGACGATGACTTCGCTTCCTGTCCTCCTACCTCCCCTCCCCCCATAGCCTTGTACCTGGCCGTTCCTTAAGGGCTGGGAAATGCACCCAAAAGACCGACCATGTTGGGGAATTAGGGTTTATTTAGACACCGGCATTAGCAAATTTGACCGTGAGTTGGAAACAGTGTATCCAGGTGGAGAACTGCTCGCACACCCCATGTCGGAGGTGGGCTTGTGCTTGGCAGACAGGACCCTGCGTGACTTTCATTTTTATTCTTCCTCCCTTGTGTTTTCCAAATAGTATGTCAGAAGCACTATTAATTTTATCGGGGGAGAGAAATAAAACTTTTACAATGCTATGGTAGGGGCAAATACTGATTTTTATGATGGCGGTAACAAGAACCTTTATTGTTTAAAAAAATTCAACAGTCTGAAGCCACACATATCCCCCAACTTTTATTTATTTTCTTCCTCCCACCAAAGTGCCTCCAAACGGAGGTGTCATCCCAAGGGTTGGCCTTTTCTTGTCCCCCAGTTGGGGGGCGGGCGGGGGGCTGAGGGCCATGGAAAGGCGCCACACAGCCCTGAGATGGGGGTGGGGAAGATGTGCCCTGGACCACGCCCTTGAGTCTGGGCACAGACATGAAGTGGGGGACAAGGGGGAGTCAGCAACTGAGACACCAGGGATGCCCGGCCACCACCTTGACAATCTCTCCCCTCACCATGCCTCAGTTTCCCCCTATTCAAGGAAGGGGGCACCTGGGGTTCCCATTGCCTTTTGCTCATCTTGCTCTTTGGCTCCCGGATGCAGAAACTTGCAACAATATTACTGAGGTCGTGGTGTACCCACAACCTCACAATGGGTAAGACCCGCATTTGTTGTGTTTTATCATTTTTCCCTTCCCCGCAACGCCCCAGGCCTGTGTCCCTCCTTCCCCTCCTAAAGCATCTGCCCCCATCTGTCTGTTATGGGACCTCAGCTACACATACTGAAAGTCACATTGTCTGCTGAGTGCTGGCCCCCAAGGGAACAGTCCCAAGAAATCTCCTGACACCCTCCCAGCTCCGACGCCCTGCAGCCAGGAGCACATGGTCTCTCTGTTCAGGAGACTCATGGAGAATGGTAATGGCCTGCCAAGGACCTACCACCCCAGACCCCACACTAACAGCTTTATTTGTGTTCCCTCCCAAGATTTCCCCCAAACTTTCTGAGAATTCTCACTTCCGAAAGGAGCCAAGAGGCCAAGAGGTAGCCCAAAGTCACATACCCCATCAGGGGCAGTGCCAAGGCGCGGCTCCCACTGGGCGCCCAGAGCCTTCCTTCTTCCCCAGCCCCGGCACCAAACCGAAGCCCTCTCTCACGCCGAATGTCCTTGCTTCCCAAGTGAAACAGACCGAACCAGCCTGTCCTTTCTACAGTCCGCTTGGCCTGGCATGCCCAAACAGCTCCCAACTGTCCATCAGTTCAGAACAGAGGTAACAGTCTGGGTGCTGTTTGGGTGGGGCTACGGGCGCCCAGACTGAGTTGTTCCTCCAGTTATTTTGCAAGCAGCTGTGGGTGGCCCCGGCACCAGCTAGGGGGTGGGCAGGGCTTGGGACCCAAAGATTTAAAAAGAAAACCCAGCCCGAACCTCCCAAGCAAGCAAGCCTGGTGACATAAGAACAGGTGTTCATTCCTCATTCAGTGACAAGTTTAAGCCCCCAACGACTACGTGGTGCTCTGAGGCTGTTCACGTGGGAACACAGGGCTCCAGCTTTGTGGAGTGTCCTTGAGTAAAGGGACAATGATGTATTTCCGCAGTTGGGGACTGGCAATCCAAGGGCCAGTTAATACATTAATGAATTCTTTCTAGTAAATTAATAAATGTGAGGATAAAATCAATAATCCATTCAGCTTGGGCACCTCCCAAAACAATCATGACAACTGACATGTTGGTCATTCCACCTATCCGTCCACTCATCCACCTATCTGTCCACTGATCCATCCATCCATCCATCCATCCATCCACCCAACTATCCATCCATCCATCCATCCATCCATCCATCCATCCATCCACCCAACTATCCATCCATCCATCCATCCATCCATCCATCCATCCATCCATCTACCCATCCATCCATCCATCCCTCCACCCACTCGCTTACCCATCCATCCAGCCTCTTCCCATCCATGCATTTATCCTCCTATCATCCATCCACCTACTCACTCATCCATCCACCCAAAACACGTTCCCTGAACACTTGTGTGCCAGGTGATAGGTTAAGCCCTCCCCACACACAACAGCCCGATGGAGCGAGAAGACTGAGACAGGTATGAGGACTGGCGGCGGCAGTTCCTTGGCAGCCTGGGGCATTTTCACCCCCCTGCCTCCCCCAGGAGCAGGTGGACAAGAAGCCACTGAAGATCCAGGCAGCTTAGAGTCAGACCAAGGAGCCAGGCTCTCAAGCCCCGGCCCAGGTCGTCACTCAGGCTCCACCTCACACCAGCCGTGTGACCCTCGGCATGTCCGCAGAGAGCCTCAGGACCTCAGAAGCCTGGGTCCCGCCCCCAGGGCCCACTTCCGCGGGACACTGTCCTCTTGGCCCTGTGCGGTGGCACAGCCTCACCGCCATTTTACAGAGAAAGAGACAGACACAGGGAGCGTCACAGGGCCGGGCTGGGTGCGGCAAGTGGGGCTCCCATAGCTCAAAACAGAAAGGGCGCTTCCGTTCAGATACCCACCCGGCACTGTGTGAGTCTGCGAGTGACAGCCCCCTCCCGCGGAGCCCCAGCCCCGGGGAGGTTGCTAAGTGGTAGGGCCAAGATTCGAGATCAAGCCTTCGACGTGAAGCCCATGCTCATTCCGTGTGTTTGTCTGCTCATCCATTCATTCGCCCACCGTGCGGTGAGCCCCGTCGCACACTTGGCATGTGCCAGGCGCAGGTGTGCACTAGTATAACTTACGGCAAGACTGACACCATAGCAATCATCACGGGACAAACAAGTGTAGTTACCCGACGTCCACATCCTCTCTGGAAGGCAGGGACGCGGTTTCCCTGCCCTGGTTCTCCGTCTGTAACCTGGGGGTGAGAGAGGGTCTGGTGGACGCTGGCCTGGCCGGCAGGGTGCTCCGTAAGCAGCAAGGGTCACAGAGAGGGGTCCATCCCACGCTGGCCTGGTCCTAACTTCACTCTGAGCAGCCCTGCCCACCCTTCCCACGGGGAAGCCCGACTGGATGTTTATTCGGTTATTAGATAACCAGGTCTGGGCACCATTTCTTTGATCAGACACCCCTGATAACGAGCAGAGGAAACAGACCGTTTTATGGCACCATTTGGTGGGACGATCTTATCTTAACAGGGACTTGAGCGAGGAGGTGGGTGTTGGGGGAGGCGGGTCTGCTCTGCAGAGCTTCCCTGCACCCCCACCCCCTGCCAGGGCTTTGTGGGGGAGCAGTGGGATGGGGGGGAAACGCAGAGGTGAAAGGCTGGTCTCCCCTCTCCCATCACCAACATCTGGCTCTGGGCCGCCTCCCACACACAGGCTGCGCCGGCTCCAGGAAGGCCCCCCCCCGCCCCGTGTGCCCTCCCACCCTGCAGCTCTGACCACCTGGGGAGGGCCCAGCTCTGGAGGCCAAGATGCCATAATGCTGCCCATGGATGTGGTCACGGCCGGCAGATCGGGGCTCGAGAAAGAATTTGCTTCTCCTCCAAACAACCTTGTAATTACCACCATCTCGAATGTTCTGGGTGACCGTTCCGAATGTAAGAAAGGGGCCAGGAACTGAGCGGGCGCCGCCCACCCTTCCTCCAGCAAATGCAAGGTCTGGACAACAGATCTTTTTTGGTTTTTGTTTCTTTTTCTGATTAAAAATAAATATATGTTTGAAGCCAATAAATAAGTTTCAGCTTAGGTTCCTTCTTCATCTTTTGTTTGCTCTCCTTATGATTAGAAGAGAGACTTGTTCAAACACGATTCGTTCCTTTCCTTTGCTTTTTACTTTTTTTGGAGTAAAACTTGCATTGCCTTGGGACAGGTAGCTGCCCTGCCCTGCACTTCTCTTCCCTCACGGGGACAAGGCGGCCCCCAACGCCCTAGCCAGCTTCGCCCACTGTCCCCAGGGTCACCCCACATGCGTGTGATGATGGGCAGGGCGGAGTCCCTTCCCCCTCCCCATGTGACTCTCAGCCTCAACCGCGGGGTTTTGCTGAGACTTAGGAAGCAGTTCGCAAGTGGGCTTCCCCGCCATCCCTAAGCCTCTCTGAAGAAAAACTGTTATCGCAGAATGAGCTTCTCCATTAAAATCTCCAGATTTGGAATGGGGTGGCAGCACCGTGAGAAGGGGCACCCCATGAAGACTCAGAGCATCTGGGTCACAAGTCAGGCCTGGGGAGTTCTGCCACCTTCCAGCTGTGTGGCCTCGGGCCGCTGGCACAACCTCTCTGAACTCACTTGCCTGGCTGTGTAAATTGGGGCTAACAGTCCTTCCTACTTCTCATCAGGTGGTTCCGTTATAAAGTATCTGTGTCAGCAGCATCTGGCCCTCACCAGTCCTCAATAATTAACAGAGTTTTTCTTATTTATAAGTGCAGCAATCCACTGGACTTTGTAGGGACGGTCCCATTTTTGACAGCAGTACACTGAGTTCTGAAAGTGCCGAATTATGACCTCACCTGGGATGTCATGGTAGCAAACTCCCGCCACCCATGCCACACCAGTAATACTCAAACCCACACCAGCCCAGTGCCTGGGACTTCAAAATGCCCACATCCAGAAGCCCTGAGAGTTCTGTCTCAGAATCACATGCAGTTTTTAAAACTACCCTTAACTATAAAATTTGCAAATTTAAAGACACATAATTGCCATGAATAATCACAATTACGCAACTGTAAATTTTCACCCTTTGCAACTCTCCTCCCCACCCCGAGAAGCTACCCCTTTCCTGAGAACCTCCTACGTGGCACCGGGCCACCGTCGGCGGGGGGGG